>JAQGCC010002113.1:0-19796 GCA_034698905.1 Xestoiulus laeticollis | reverse complement strand
ATGCGCGCGCACAAAACGTGTGCGCCAGCAGCCGATTTTGCGCGAAATGCGCGTAGTGGGCAGCCGGCTTTACCCTGATCTGTATTTGGCTTACTGTTTTGTTGCCAGTGGTGCATGTGACCCATCTTGGGTTCATTTAACATTTCCTGGTGTGCCAACACATGATTTTTCTTTCTTTCTCCCGAATAGCCATCCTGACCTTAAGGTTTTTCTAGATATACTTTTCTTTTGGAATTTAAGACTGTATTGTGCCCATGTATGACTGCAAAATATAAGTTTATGAAAATACTTTGTCATCTTTGTTTCGTTACATTTTTTAAACTCCATTTAAGGGAATTAATTTACTTGAATGTCATTATTTATCTCGTGTATCCGTTTTTAATTATCTCATGCCTTCACGATCAAGATCCTATTTGTAAAGCTGATTATTGTTGTTTGGCCATTACTGTTTTTTGTGAATTTGATGTAGATTAATATCCCATTGTTTTCATGATTCATTATCATACAAGAGTACATGTACATGTAGTATAGAAACGGCTTGCCACCTTTACGATTCTCAAAAACCTTTTTTGGCTGCTGTGTATATTTTTTACATTCAAATTGTTCTTCAACAATTGTGGTTTGTCTACTGTCATGAAGCTAGACAATTGGTCTAAGCTAAACCAGACTGCAAAAAATATGTTTATTCAATGGGAAAGTGTGATATCTGAGCGTAATTATGCAACATTTCAAGGTGCATGTACCTTGATATTTTAATCCATTATTGATTTTGTTAATATGTTCAAGTAATAACATTTATTGCATTTCTTAAATATGTATGATAAGAGAATGAACCTCTTTAAATTTGCATGGAATTTCAACACTACATGTACCTCTTCTTTCTTAAATATCTATTTTCTTGATCAACATTCAAAATTCTGAAAGACGCATACAACAAAATGCATTATAATGAGAATTCTAGTTAACTAATTTATTGGTTGACCCTATTCATTGCTTCATTTAATTTCCTAGCTAAATGTTTTAGTTTTTTGCAGACAATCTCATGCAAAGACTAGTGTAGGCCTAGTGGCATAGATATAAACGAACTTTCACAGATTTGGAGAAGGATTAAAGGCCTCGTCCCTTTTTAAGTAAACTAAGCTAGACCTTGCTGGTAACAGTGATATGCACCCATTGCAGATGATAATGTCTGGAATAAGGGAGACTTTCTAGTCTTCTAGAAGCTTTAGTTATTTCAACAGAGGGACGTATATAATTTAAAGCGTGATGAGTGATGGATGAAACCTTTGCAAAACCGAACTACGCTCTTTTGACCTAGCCTATTGCTTTGAAAGTCAGCACTGCAACAGCTCATTTTTTTCTCAATTTAAACAGTGTTGCAAATGACGGTTTGGGAGAAAAAATTGCCCTATTGGCCTATTCTAACATGCAGACATGACTGGGGACCAAAAAGTCTTGAGCATTGCAAAGTAGTAAAATTGAAAGAATGTGTGTGCACATTTTGATATACATAAACTAATGTATTTATTCTTACAGATTTAATGTCGTGCAATCGTAATGTTGAACTATGTTACCTTCGATTTAAAGTTTCGTTCAAGTGTTTTAACATATCCCTTACAAACAAAAATGTTCATCTGTCAGTAAAACGTCACTTATCATATTTTATGGTGATTTTCAAGTACGTTGCTTTCGATGCTTGCGTGTGCATTGAGCTGCTCTACTCCATATATAAAACATTTGCATTTTAATACTTGTTTATAGCTTATTATTACGTCCCTTACTCACAACTGCAGTCTAATTACTTTTTTGCTAGATATTTAAGCTTCATGTATTCATTTGTAATATTATTACACTGGCATTACTGATCATAAACTCGTTATTATTAATAATGATGTTTAAATTAGAACTTTGAAATTGTTTGTCGTAAATGTGAACCGAAGCAGGCCAAATCTTTTATCGTGGAGAAATATATAGTGTTAGACTTTTTGGGAAAAACGTCGCCTTAATAAGCAACAAATCTTGTTTTTCAGGGTTGTGAAGGAAGAAATTGTGGATGATGATGCTAAATTGCCCTGTTTTAATGGAAGAGTGGTTTCTTGGGTAGGTGACGGTTTTTAAATATTCCATTTGTATGCGTGTTAGTAGATCTTGAACAATCGCCATGCTTCTGTTGTTAGTACTTTCACTTGAACATCTTTTACTTTGAACTCATTGTGCAGCTGGTGTCGGCTGAGGGTAGCAATGTGTCCGACAGTACTTCCCAGTGCACAGAGAGCGTGGTCAACGACCATGTTGACATCAGATTGCCTCATGAACGTTCAGCTGGCATTGGAGACAGCAGGCCGCCTTCCTTCCAGTAAGATAAGACTGGTTTTTTGCTTGCTAGCCTGATTTGACTTTTAAATTTGCACGTTTTACCTGGGTATACACACACGTATTTTTTGTTTAGAATTATAATTGTACATATTTCTCTTTATAAAGCATAAATGCACCTCATGACAGTCGAAGTAACTTAGATGATTCCACTTGTACAGAAACAGAATCGATGATCAGCTCTCGAAGAGGTAAACCCATATTTCGATATGCAATTTCGGATAATATCTCTAATCTAACCGTGTACAGGTTGTGCGTTACATTAAAGCCATTGTTTTATAGATCGTCATCACAGACCGCCTGTTCGTCCAATGGGCTGCAAACATTATCTCGATAACAATTGTGAGTTGCACTTTTCGCTCTATGACTAAGCGAGTTAACTAATTCGGTATTTGTCTAATTTTCGAACTTGTCTTAGCATCCCGTCTCAATGGGCATAATAAGCATGATAAACATCGGAGTAGTCATGGCTATGAATCGTCCTCAATGATGAGCAGTGATATCGAAAGCACTAGTTTCTTTGACTCCGATGACAATACCAGCAGGTAAACACAATTTACATTTGGGTTAATGCCAATCGAGAGTATTCCTGCTTATTTATGCGTTGCTAATTCGAGACTTCTCCCTCGTTCCAATTTTTCAACAGAGTATCGAGTAATACGGAAAGGAGTAGCATGCTAAGATTACATGCTAGGCAAAGGCGAAGACGGAAGCGGCATCTGATGCCTCCGATGAGTCGTGTACGTAAATAGCGTGTAATTTCTTATGCCAATTTTTTTTTTTCTGGAATATGGCTTAGAATTAAAATGTTTCCTTGCGTTTTAGACATCCTCATTTAGCAGTATCACAGATTCAACAATGTCCTTGAACATAATTACTGTAACATTAAATATGGGTAAGCTATATGTTTTTCTGCATGTTTTCTATATCCGTTTGGAGAAAAAATATTTTTTGTTCAATGAGATGAACAATTTGTAAGCTGATGCTTAATGTCCCAAGTACCATTTATTTTCCAGACACTGTAAATTTCTTAGGAATTAGTATAGTAGGTCAAAGCAACAAAGGAGGCGATGGTGGCATATATGTTGGTTCTATCATGAAAGGGTACTTTTTTTCCTTCATTTTTTGTATTTTTGCGCAAAGAAAGATTGTTGATTTTTTATGTTTTGAATATCAGAGGTGCCGTGGCGTTAGATGGTCGTATCGAGACTGGCGATATGATACTTCAAGTCAATGACATAAACTTTGAAAATATGAGCAATGATGATGCGGTGCGAGTACTGCGTGAGGTGGTGCTTAAACCAGGGTATGTTTTCTTTCCCCCTAGATGTTACTTCTTGGTAATTGCATGCTTTAGGATGCATTAATCGAGAATTTCGTATTTTTAGTTCAATTAAACTAGTTGTTGCCAAATGTTGGGATCCTAATCCAAAGGGATATTTTACTATTCCTCGAACGGAGCCAGTCAGGCCCATTGATCCTGGCGCCTGGGTAGCTCACACGGCTGCTGTGAGAGGTAACGTCATTGACGGTTAGTGGTTCTTTTAAAAACAGGTGGCATGAGGCGAAGTTCTATTTTAGAAAAAATTGTGGGCATTCAACTGTTTAATGGAAATGGCACGGGAGACAATGGGTTAACGTTTTGTTTAATTTTCAGGCGAGTATCCCGTTCGTCCTCCTTCTGTGAGCACAGTGACATCGACCAGTTCGTCGATTTCTAGCTCCGTACCAGAGTCGGACAGTAAGTTCCAGAGATTACTTGTTTGACCGTCCTTTAAATTCTGTAGTCACCTGATAACTTTAAACTTTTTAGGGCATTTTGAAGAAATGAGGCTATCTGTAACTGCGGACATGGCAACCATCGTTAAAGCGATGGCGTCCCCAGAGTCTGGATTAGAAATCCGTGATAGGATGTGGTTGAAAATAACAATACCAAATGCTTTCATAGGTTAGTTGATTGTATTTATCACCACCGCCCCCTATTTTTTTGTGGAAATGGCGCTACAACATTGGGAAGTTCAAATAGTTGAATTTAAAAAAAATGTATAATTCTTCATTACGCAGGTGCCGATGTTGTAGACTGGTTGAACACCAGAGTCGATGGATTCCCCGACAGGCGCGAAGCCCGCAAATATGCTTCCCAAATGCTTAAAGCCGGATACATCCGTCACACCGTCAACAAGATCACCTTCTCCGAGCAGTGCTATTACATATTTGGAGATCTGTGTGGAAGTAAGCAAGATGTCATGCAGCGAATGTGTTATCAAGGTGCAGGGAATTTTACGATTTAGATTTCTGGGCATCGATGGCCGCCTCTCTTCTTCAATAAACTTAGCATTCTTCTGCCTACTCTTTAACACTGTGATTTTTAAGCATTAGAAACCAGAGACAATTCTCATTATGATTTTCTTTTAGATATGTCTGCATTAAAACTGCAAGATGAGGATGCCGTCAGCGAGGCTGATCGAGATACTTTAGCCCCACTCCCCCCTCCGACGGCTAGCACGGCTTGGGGAGGACAGATGCCTTACTCGGGCTGCTACACCCCTCAAGTCACTGGCTACATCCCCATGCCTTTCAATTACACGAATGACACTGCCAGCTATTCTACTTTCTTCAGGGATGGAAGTGTACACAGCGGTTCTGGTGGGTCATCCTAAAATGCTGTATCTTGCTACGTTCATGCCACATGAAGTACAATTGCATACATACATTTTATAGGTGGCAGCAGCAATGGATCTGAGAGACGAAGAGACAAAACCGAGCGAAAGTCTGCCAGTCCGAAAGGAAGTGGCAGCGATTCTGAAGTGCAGTCTCAGCGTAGTAGCCGCCGTGGAGGAGGAGTAGGTGGTGGTGGTGGTGTTGTTGGAGGAGGAGGAGGAGGCGGCGGCGGCAGTAGTGGCAGCGAACGTAGTCTAATTTCACAAGGATCAAGGGATGTAGGGAGAATGGAAGCTATCCCCCCTGAACTATCGGGTAGTAGACAATCTTTCCGGATGGCAATGCACAATCCCTGTGAGTTTTTTGTTGATGTTATGTGACTTGTTAGATGCATGCCGTACCTGTTTTCACGTATTTAACCTCGCTTCATTGGAAACGGCATGGCACATTCAAATTCCTAGATTTCTAATTAATTCCTGTGGCAAAGCAGTTTTCTCGATATGCAATTACTGCTTAGGTGTTTTGTTTTGCATGCTCCACTAAGTTGTATGGCTCATTCTGCTGCATATTGAACTTTGTGTACAAGATGAGCTTCAAACCCATATTTGTACTGGGTTCGGGTACTATTTGGCATTCATAGTACTATATTCAACTGCGGCATTGGCCTATTTCTCTCTGAATTCAGTTGTGGAAATCTGATATTGGGGTTCGTTCTCAAACTCCTTTTTAATATCAAAAAGATGGATTTGCAACTTAAAAGGTTCCTTGAAGTAGTAAACCAAAATTTACAACTTATTACTTTAGGTCGGTACAAATTACGATATTGCTCATTCGAATCCCTGTATATATTATCTGGCAATGATTTTATTAAAACCATGATTATCACCTTTAGCCTACAATCCAACAAGATTTGTAATAAGACGTTCATTTTGTGATGAAAATTTTAGTTAAAAATTAGGAAATCTGAAAGCAACCATTATTATTTCTGATGGTGGTGTTAATGCATTATAGTTTCATGCATGCCTGCATTTCCTTTAATGCATCTGTATAACAACTCTGCCATTTCTTTTTCCATTTTGTATCCACCCATCCCAGATTCAATTTCTGTGTCTTAAGCACACTTCTTTGTTCCATTGTTAAGAACTAACCAATGTCTTTCTTTTCCTTCCTGTAGTCGAGGAAGATATCCTGACGTATCGCTACTCCGACAAAGCCATTGTATAGCGTAATGAGTTCTCTAGTAGACACCCAATCAAATAGTGCAGCCAAACTGCTCACACGCCTGCTCTTGTTTGCTGCCATCCCATCTTGGACGCCTCTGGGGCCCCTCGCTGTTGCCATGTGTGTGTGTGTGTGTGTGTGTGTGTGTATGTGCGTGTGTGCTTGCTCGTAATCACGTTATCTTTCACGCCCTAACCTTACTTCTCGTTTGCTACGAAGGTTTTTATTTGTGGAAGATTACCTCTCGTGAGTACAATATCGTCCACACTTTTATGAGAAACGTAATTTCCAAGAAATTATAACATTTCGAGACTGCATTATTTTTTTATTATTAAAACTGCTCGTGAGCGGATTTCTTTTAATCTTTCGAATACAGCCGTTAGGTGTTCATGCGACAGCTGTGCAAAATATGGAGATCATTTGATTTATGAAACCTGTCGGTTGCAATTGGATTTTTAAGGCTTTTACGAAATGTTTGTTTAATGTTTGCGTGTTTTATATCTGCATATCGACTTAGTTGCCAGAATTTTTTTTCTCAATTCGGCATTGATTATAAGACATTATGTCGTAAGAAAAGTTGGTTCAACAAGCTGCTTGCCATGTAAATGAAAGTTGGTCTTAGA
The DNA here is from genome assembly GCA_034698905.1 of Xestoiulus laeticollis. NCBI lineage: Eukaryota > Metazoa > Arthropoda > Diplopoda > Julida > Julidae > Xestoiulus > Xestoiulus laeticollis. The sequence goes on along the minus strand of JAQGCC010002113.1, from coordinate 12,918 downwards.
GCTTGTCGTATTTTTATTTCCAATGTTTTTTTTTTTTTGCTTTTTAACAATTTTCTCATGTTTAATACTAAGGAATAATCTGCTGGATTCAGGATTATCATTCACACTATTTCTTTGAGTAGCAAAGATTAAATAGTTTGTGAATTAAATAATTGGATAGCGTTCTGTTTGGTATCATTCTAATCCAACATATCAACTGACATTCTATTAATAATCAAATGAAACTTTGTTTTTTTCATTTGGTAGTTTCCTGAAATTGCGGGTGCATGTGCCATTTTTTACTTTGGTGCCAATCTGATTTATTTAAGGTTGGGGGACACGCCATTGGATTTGATCGAAATTGATTTAAATTTGTCTTCGATTTTTTAAAACGGAATACGCAGCGTCTGTTCCATATTTTGCATAAGCTCGGTATCATGCATGCATCTGCCCAAAATAATTAGCTGTGCTGCTCCATATTTTAATGCCTGAAGTTTTTTATGCGATTTCCTGATTAATATCTTAAAGTCGTGATAATTATCATGAAAAGACAGGAATTCTGATATTTTTTTATAAAAACATTTAAATTACTTATTTTTATCATAGAAAAGCTATTATTAATCTAAAATTAAAATCGGCAGAGTTGTGTTGCAACGGCCTCACCTAATGTGCATGTATTGAATTCATTGATTCCCATAACACGATATATACGGTTCTCTATAAAATGTGAGCTGATTGGTTTGCTCTGATCGGTATTCCCTACTTCGGATCTGTTAATTTTCACGTGGAATGTGTTCATTCTTTAATGATTGTATAACCCATGCTTTTCTTAATAAGCATGGGAGTAAGCTCTAGGAGTAAGCAAGATCATACTTTTCAACTTGGTTTTGTATCGAACTATGAAGCAATTTCTTGGTATCTGAACAGTATGGGCATTCAACGGTTGACATGAGAATTTTATTTACCTTAATATTGACCATTACTTGACAATAATTATATTATTGGCGCATCTTTCCAGTTAAAAACTTTTCCGATTTTAGTTGGAAATGTACTTGCACGAGTTACGAGTCGTACCATTTTTTTTGGTGAAGAAGGGAATTCCCCAAACATGTTTTGAGTTTGGAATATCAATTTTTGATAAGAACGAGTTTTCAAACGACAATCTAAATTAAAAGGAGGGATAGCGTGTGAAATTGTTTTTGTGTACGTGCACTTGCTGCTTAATAGCCATTTTGAGCAGATTTTGAATTGTCTGTAATTTTTTTAGTAAATCATTATGAACAAGCCTTGCTCTAATTGTGCTGTGCCAAGTTTGTATTTCCACTTTGCGCACTCGTTTCCCCGAGGTTACATTTACTTATTTGATACTCTTCCATATTTCTCCCCTTTTTTCATCGCTGATTTTTTGTCAGTTCTTTTCTTTTTTTTTTAATTATTGTACAATGATGGCATACAAGCATTTATAAATATATATATATACACGTATATATATATTCTACCACATTTGTAGACAGCTAGTCTCTAATATTTGTGTTTTTAGCTAGTAGGAATTTGTGAATGATAAGGTTTTGATAGCAACTCCTTTTTGAATTGCTAAGCCACTATTTCTAGAAGAAGAATTGCAATCAGTAGTGCTATAGATTCAGTGAAATTGAATTGCTCCTGGTATTCAAATACAATTTTTGTGTCAAATTTCAAATCAAACTTTATGCACTTGAATTTATTGTACAAAAATACAAGTGAAAGTATTTAATGAATTGAATAGTTGTGTGTTGTTTTTTACCGTTAATTTTGTATTGTGATAACATTAGTGTTGTCGTGGTGGATGGGAGTTGTAAATTTAAAATTAGTCAATATACAAATTAACGATTTTATAATTTCGAAATTCTAGGGATAACTTATCGGCAATTCAAAGTTATCCATAAGTTATAATTACAAAATTGTATATGTGTTTCTAAACAGTTTTCAAGTTTTAGTAATTTTATTGAAATACTTGAAGATATTTTGATGAGCATATAGAGTATATATGCTTATATAATCATTTCTATAAAATGTAAGGGTTTATAAGTGTTAACACACATGTTAACCCAAAATTACATTTTAATTTACTTTAAAAAAGGGATTACTTGATCAGGGTGTTCAACACATGGCCCAGACCATATTTTTGTGTGCTTATTTTGTTTAATTTTTTACTAATCTATTGTCAAAAAATTAATATTATAAATGTTCAAATGTCGAAGGTCAGGCATACAGCACACTAAAATTATTATCATAAATTTAATTTGATTATAATTTGCCAAAAAAAGGAGTTTATAATTTTGAAATTAAGAACATGTTTTTGTGGGTGGTGTGTTGGCCCACGGCTAAAAAGGTTAACAACCCCTGATATTGAGCTGTATCTTTTGTGACACCCTGTACCGTATTTATACCTCTGAAGAAGCACGTGATATAAAGACCTTATGATTGGTGGATGCTGTATTTACTGCTATTGCGTAATCATCTAGGTAATATTGCAAGTTTATCCGCATGTTTGCAGAATTCTCTCTATAGCTTGATTATTACAGTTCGTTATCCTTATTATTGCGTTTTATAGCTGAAATTTGTTCGTAATGGAACAAGGATTTCAACAACTAAAGGTAGACGATGATCATTTAGAAGACACGGTTGAAGCCGAATTCGTCGGGGCCACTTTGGCCATCACGTCCGACACTGAAGGAATGGCCAGTTCCAGAGAAGATCTAAATTCTAATCCTGAAGATGGTGAGTATAGTTAAATTGAGTTCTATAGCCTATTCTCCAAGTTACAGTTTGAACTTTCTGTTTAGAGTTCGTGTGATACGAACATGTGCAAATTTATTTAAATTACGACGCTTAATTGCTGCCCCACCCACTTTCTGGATCCTATATGTGATTTAATTGACATCATCGGACCAGTATATATTGTATTAAATCGCGTAATTACAAGTCTATAATGTCAATCTATGTTTATTTGACTTTAGCAGACAGTAACGCGAATCCTTTGCAAAAAAATCATGGCCCTGGCATCAGTCAAAATGGCAGTGAATTACCTTCAGGAAATCCACCTGAAGATCCCACCAAGGACTTTTTTGCAATGAGGGTAAGTGGATCTCAAGGGGCATGATGCAGAAATGGAATGCATTTCTGCATGAAGCACCATTCACAACTTGAATAATGCATAGCAATCAAACTGAATAGGGTTGTTTTAATGATAACACATGTTGCATTACTTTGCAAGGCATTTCAATATAATTATTACACTATGCATGTACGTGACCTTGTTTTTCAAAATGTTATGATGAAATACGTACACCTGATGATCATGAAGGTATTTTATTTAGGTGGGTGCATTCGAAAATGCAGTGGAAGCTTGCCATCCCGTTATGCTAAAAAACATTGATGGAGAACTCCGAGGAGCTTGGCTTTTAACCGAGTATGTCCTTTACAATCTATATACTTATTCCAGTTATGCTAATTCATTTTATGCTTGTTTAAGAAAATTATTAAATTTACTGTGCTGTCGTTGAATGAAATGAACCTGACATTGCTGTTTATTATTGCTATTGAATGACCGATTTATGTAATTCTTTTTTTAAATATATAATTGCAGAATTGATCATTGGGATGCTGAAAAAGAACGCGTGATTATGCTAACCGACCATTCTTTGCTAATGATAAAGTACGATTTCATCACTTTGAAAGTGGCCGATTACAGAAGATCGCTTCTGAAGGAATTCGATAAGATTGTCATCGGAGAATTTTCCTATCCGGATGCATCTGTGGTACCGTAAGTATTTTTCATTTCTAATTTTCAATGTATTATACAAAAAAGTTTTTAGTTAGACATGGGTGAATTTGTGATCTTAATTGTTTACCGGCATCTTCGTCCAGATCATTCATAACATTCATTTCTGCCCCTTTGCCATTTTCCGTGTTAGGAGAGTTGACAAGCTTGTCAAGTTTGTTAAGGGCTTTGTTTGGGGACGTTTAAAGAAAAAGTCCGAACCAAACAGCAACATTGCTTCATCTAATGCTTTGTGTGTTGGATTGCAAAGGTGTGTTGTTTTGTTTGTGCATTTGGCTGTGGCTTGCAATGTGTTTATTGGACAATTCTTATTAGACAATATCATTCAAGAATTTGTAATCAATGGCTATTCACTTTTGTGTTTATAACAAACCATTTCATAAAAATACGTAAAAAATGTCAGACAGAATTCTACATTTTTGCTTTGCATCTTTTGTACTTTTTTATAAATGTTTGGTGTTGATTTTTATGTTGCATGCGTACAATTTCCTTTTTTGCTCTAATCAGTAGACGGCGATCTGGTCGTGGAGTCCGCGCAATGTGGAATAAGGGTAGACCGCCTCAAATTACCGAAAGTTGGAATCCTTGGTGCAGAAACATCCCTTGGATTACGTTTGCATCGCATCCACTGAAAACTCAGTCGGGTAGATACAATTTTGTTCCCCATTGCAAACGTGTTTCGGTTAAATTATTCATCCATGGATTCACTTTTAATTTTCGGTCTTTGTAGGTCGAGATCTCCCATACTGCGACATTGAACATTTCTTAAAATCATTTATCGATGCAGTAAGGATTGAAAATGACGGGTCAGCAAAGGAAGATGTCTGTTTGATAGAAGAACGTCCGATTGTCATTGACAATTATTTAGGCATTGCATCTTTCTTTCACAATGTAAACAACCTAGGATTCTTCAAATCCCGAGGAAAAGTTAGCTTCTAAAGCATGGTGAGTCAAATATTATTGTAATATGTTTTAAAGAGCATGAGCTCATCACGGATCAGAGTCGTGAAATTACCTTCTTGAATGTAATTGCGATATTTGAAATTGCTATGTTGTTGAAGAAGTTTGTCGACTGTGATAGGGTTGCCTGACAGCAATTTCCTCCAACCACATAAGATTGAACTTGTGTTTCAAAATGTCTCTCCAGGGTTTTCGAGCGTTTCCTTGGATATTCAAAAAATATTTTCTTCAAATATTAGTCTAATATGATATAGGAATCGATATTTATTAAACTGTATTTTTCGTGGTTTCCTCAATCCTATTCTAAAGTGAAGTAACTTTAGTCAGTTGAAAGAATTATGACGTTTTTGCAGATGGCATTAAATGTTGTAATGTATATTTCAAAAATCTACTATTTATGCATTTTCCTATTTGCCAATTAATGATGTCAATGTTTATATTGTCTATATGTGTTGCTATATTCATTGCATTTTAATTCTCTAATTGAGATATACTCCACAATGAACCTTTCTAATTTTTATCAGCACACAATGCCCTAAATGGTTTGATCAATCACAGATTGACCAACAACAAGTTTGGAATAGTTAAAAAAAATATATTAAAATTGTAGACCATTTTCAAAAAGATGTCTGTTTTTATAGTTGGAAAATGTTAACAATTAATTGGCATGTAAAACTCAGACTTGCTTATCTTTAAACATTTTTAGAAATTCTCCAACTTTTTGTCTGAAACATTTACTTGTTTAAATTCCCTAATCTAGAACTTCTCTTACATAACCTTTTCATATTAATATATATGTTGCATGAATCATGTTATATAGAAGCTGTGCTTCTAGGATCTTGTGATACTTGCAATTATGAGGTTTGGCTAGAAGCCAATTTTTGCAATAGTATAATATATATTTTTACAGTATATAGTATACAGTATACAAATTATATGTTGTACCTTGTTTACATGTGGATGTTTATTTGTATCAAGTGATATGCTCATGATATAAAGTGGTTGTGTAATGCATTTCATTTAAAATCTATTCTGTCAAGACATTAGAACTTTATAGGCATTTTAAATAGTAACAAAATGAGTATTGAACCAGATTATTATGTTTTCCATGATGTGTAGCACACACATACTTTATCTTTTCCGTGCACCAAAAGAGAATTTCCTATTGTGTTCCAACTGATATGGGCCACTTCAATCGAACCTTTAAATTGTTAAAGTAGTAATTAATTACAGTTTAATTAATAGGGTAATATGTAAAGCATACTTTTCTTACTTGTCTGGGGAAGTGGAACATCCATGCAACCTTCTGGAGTCCATAGATAAAATTTAGCTGAATTAGTACACAATGCTAACTGAGGTTGTGCAGGATTCCATAACATATCTAAAATGATTCAGTGCATCATTTCCACACGCTTTCAAGTATAAACTTTTTTGTAATGTAATATCAAATGGTTATGATCGAAACTTACATGTTATAAGCTGCTTATGTATCAGGACAGAAATTAATTTAAGCTTGGCAACATCCCAAATCCAAACTGTGGTCGGGAAGTTATCTAATGATAAGAGTAGGACATATAATGTGTGCATTTGCTTTCCATTATAATTGCTACATTTGAAAGACAAGAGAACTGGCTTTACCATTTTTAGTTGCCATGTATTGGCCGTTGTTACTGAACAGCATTTTACTAACTCCGATTTCAGGATCTGACTTAGTAGGATCTGGATTTCTTGAAGGTACATTTATGGGCCTCTTGTCCTTAATTTCATCTGTGAGATGAAATTACGAAGGTATTTTCAAGAATGATTATAATGCAAAAATTATTTTACAAATAGCCAGACTTACAATGACTTGAACTGGGGTATTCATTTCCTTTATTTGAGATTTCCTCATAAACAACCTGAATAATGTGTAATGTCAAATAGTGTGATGTAGCCTACAGTATCACCTTAATGCAAATAAATAAAAAATTGCCACAATACATACTACATCAGAATTCCCAATTTGAGCAGCATGTTTGAGTGTAGTCACAAGGCCCCATGTTAGATGATTTAAAATACTGACCTATAAAATTAAGTTTTATAGTAAGTTGGTAGTGAGTTAATGTATGTAAATAAATAGATAATTCTGCAACTTTTTTATACTTGCTGGTTGTAACTTCCTATAGCTAAATATTGGCCGGATGGTGACCAGCTCACAGTTTTGACAGCTAAAGCCCCTTCATAGGCAATATAGGACCCAATGCATTGACCCTCTATTGAGTAGAGCAACACTTTAAACTGAAATTAAAGCCAAAAACTGTAAATGAAAATAACCGTTACATGTTGTTTGATCCCTTAAAAACTACGAGAGATCAATGACTTACATGCAATAATGAATCCCAAGCACAAATTATGTAATCAGTAGGAGACCAAGCAAACCCTGCCAAATCTTTGGTATCACACTCAAAATGCTGCAAGGAACATGTGAGTGGTAATTAAGTAAAATTTCAAGTTTTTTGTATCTATTAAGGGCTAATTATTTATAAAAATATTAACCTTCACTAGTTGCCAAGAATCAAGAGAAAATATGCTGATACAATCTTTGCAGTCCCTTCTTTCTGCCACAGCCATGTGAGAACCATCTTTAGTGAATGACAACGGATTATCGATTGCTTTCGGATGTTTGATGTAGGAAACACACTTATTAACTAGAGACCACACCGTTATCCGGAGCTAAATTAAGTAAGTTATATTTTTTAAACCAATAAATGTGGAAACGAATTAACCTAACTCCTCTCTTCAACATTAATTGTTACCACTATGCATTTCCTCAGTTTGAGGAGAAATGATATTGGTCAACACAAATGTAGGAGTAGGAATTAATTATTTATTACGTCAATACACGCAGAAAATAAGGATATACACTTGCATGAAATTCTGATGTATTTAATATGTGCCTGCTGTCAGTTGCCCATTTTGCATCAATTAGCCCGATGCTACCATCGTCAATTTTACATGTCCAATTTGGCTCGTCCAAGGACCAAACCTAACAGTAATCATATTAGTAAACTTATATTTTTAACCTTATTGATTTAAATGATGGCTATATATGTAGACAAAATAGCTTGCCTGGACAATACCACTCTTGTATTGAGCACATAGTATAAATTGCGAATCAAACGACCACTAGAAAAAATGTAAATAAGTATAGTTTACGATAAATTTATTTAGTATTAAGTCAAGCAAGTGACAATATGGTATTACCTCGATATTTTGTATAAAGCTGCTACAACCGAACGTTTGAACAACTTCTAGATTAGACTTCTTCAGAACTTTCAAATCGCTCTGTACACACATAGCCTTAATATAACCAAAATCAACATTAGTAATCATATGCCGATTTAAATCAACTCGCTAGTTGATTATATTAAGTCCATACACACCAAATAATATCCATCAGGTGAAAATTTTGCTAAAAACTTACTTATTTCAAAAAGTTTTGAGAAATTCATTCTCAAAATTAGTACATAAAGCAAGTTTACAATGCGTTGCATAGCAACGCTGATCAATGCTGCCCATTACCATTGTAGTAATATCCCTATATATGCTCAAATTATCTCCATCGCTGACACTTGTTCAAGATACTTTTTTTCTAAATTTTACACGTGCAAAAAAAAGATAATTTCAACAAATACATAATCCTAGAGGTAATAAAGCTTACAGCGATAAGTAGCAATCTATGTGTAATTATTATTATTCGAAATTTTCGTCCATTAGACGGTAAGGATGGGCAGGGAATTTTGAAGAAAACTTGAAGACATTTTGAAGTTCTTAAGAAAAAATCAGCTGACACGGCTGGCTCCGCCTTGTGAAGCGTCATTCTAGTGTTGGAAGTGTTTATGCATGGTTGTGTTGTTTGTGTGGGACGTTAAATTGCACAGAAATTAAGGTAAGAAACACCATTATTTAATGCAAATGTCATTTGTGATTTATTAGAGTTGTATAAATGTGGGTGTGGTGCTTGTTACGCAAGACTACCTGCCGTCACGCGCTTTGCGGCATGTCTCTATAACGTCATGAGTACGATTGTTCCATGGACAGGTCGGGACATGTTTACGCTTCTTGTAAATGCCATCCGAAACTGTGACTGTCAAAAGAACGATTAAGTTCTCAATATATCTGATCAATTTCTTGTGATGGAAACTGTGATTTTGTGTAGGATAAACATGACCGCATGCTCTTTGTCATTTGTTTAGCCCTCTTTTTGGTTCTTGGAACTTCGTCCACTACAAGCGCCTGTGGCATAATTTTCACAGGGGGATGGAGGTGACGTTTTATGAGGGGACTGGGGGGAGGGAGATATACGAATGACGTCACTAAAGATTAGCTTCAAAATATGAGTCATCCTGTACTGTGTTACCATGCAGGCCCTTGCCCTTACTAAATCTAGCTTGCTTATCTCAAGCCAATAATACCACCTGCTGGGAGCCTGGGATACTTTGTTTGAGAAGGAGGTGGGGGGATCGATAATGACCATTGGCGTCGACAGACCTTTGAATATGAGTCACCAGGACCTAAAACTATTTCTAGTTTGCCCTACATCAATCTTACACATCTACCTAAGCAACGGAAAAAAGTCCTATAATAAAATGACAGTTGCAATTGGGGGGGATAATGACCATTGGCGTCAATAATATGACTGACCTTTCAATATGAGTCACCAGGACCTAAAACTATTTCTAGTTTGCCCCACATGCCCACATCAACCTGACTACCTAAACAACAGAAAAAAGTCCTATAATAAAATGACAGTTGCATTTAAATTTATAATGCTACAATGTAAATTCGATCTTCGCGTACGTGTACGATGCGAACTATAACTATCAGATGCACGTGGGTTAATAACACTTTATAACTTTACGAATTATTTAAACCAAATTTTTAAAAAAGTACAGAGGAACTTTTTTTTTGGACATCGTAATTTTAGTTTAGTTTTCTGGCACTTTGTGGCGCTAGGTGTGAAAGCTCAAAATTGCATGTTATGATGAAACAGTTCATTCCTGAGCTGGTCAGCGATTTGAGAGGTTGTTTTCAATTTTGCTTCGTCATTGCGTATTGGTTAATCTCGTTTTTAAAATTAAAATTAACTAGAAAAACATCATGGAAGCTATGATAATAAATAGCTTGCATGATGTTTTTCTTAAATTCAGAATCGCATCGATGTGATTCTGTTAAAATTCGCGTTTTTAGGACCTCTGAAATCAATTTAGGGTTTGCTAACCTTCTATATGCACTTAATTCTCTAGATTATTCTGAGTTTGTTAAACTGGCGAAAGTATCGTGGACTGATTTTTTTTCCTCGGACCACGTATTCCCGTAGCCTCGGTAAAGAAATTCTATATATTAGAAGGTTTTGCAGAAAATCGATCGTTTTAGTAAAACACGGACGAATGGTAAAACAGTATCTTTTTTTATTTTTTTTTATAAAGTTCAAAGTACGCTATAGACAATGGATAGTTCACAAGAGGAAAAATTATGCCTGGGCATTCTACACGAGGAGCTGGATGGAGTAGATCCAACAGATCCATCCGATCCTATATTTACGTCCCAAGATTCGTTTATTAACAACTGGTCGAATGAGCTGGAGGAGCATAGGTATAACAACAGGTGGAAACATGTCAAAAATGCAGAAAATGTGTCGTTTATATGCAGTCATATTTAAGATTAGTGAAATTGTTTCCAGCAAAGCGTTGTTTACAGAAGTTTTGTCACGGACCAACAGCATAGAATATCAAACCCTTCCAGAAAATGCGGATATTTTGGAGATTGAAAGCGATACATACTGCATCGAAAATCCACCATCTGCAATGGTAAGTCATTTTCAATTACGTAATTCCATGATATTTCAATCGTACATCAACGCAATGGACTGAAAAAACGTTTTGGCAGAAACGGACTTGTCTGCGCTTGTCTGGACACGATTCGCCAATCGCAAGCTTCCCCCTATTTGGCTTTGTGGGGTGGGTAGGGGGCGCGATTCCTGGAAATTGTTGAGCAGGGAAGCTCTACTATTGGTAGCTGAAATGTTTCTCAACATGGATTTAGGTTAACGCCAATAGAATTTGACCGCTTCAATTTTTCAAAAATAACTTTCCCATTTATTACGAGATTGCAATTCTCACAGGTCTTTGCAAACGAGTAGCTTTGGTGTAATGTAACTTCATCTGTGATACATTTGTTGGATATCCTAGTCTTATAGAACACGAAGTCAAGAATTATACTTGTTTGACATCTGTTCCAATATATGCAGAGTGTGGTATACATGATTCCGTAATTTGCCGGAAAATATCAGATGTTATATAAGGTTGTTTAAAACGAGTTCGTTAACCTGCATATGTCAGTGTAATCGAAAAATTTGAGGTCACCCTGTAATTCGGCTGTGACGTCTCAGGTTTTAGCAAAACCTTCGTTTACAACAACAAAGATTGGATAATATATCGCGAGTGCCGAAAATTTCGAGTGAAACTTCTCAAAACAATTATTTTGAAGTTATTTTTCGCCTTGCCACGTGTGTGTTGCCAACTTTTATATATTCAATGATAATGGAAAGAAATCCTGAGGAAATTCTTCCACACCCTTCTGGGTCCAACCACCGAACATGCGTTAATAATGTTGGGAACCAGCAAAGTATGCAGTTTTATACAAAAACTGAACCAGAATCGGATGATGAAAATTATGATGACGATCAGGTATTATTTGGAGCAATTTTCCAATTTTTTTTCACGGTTTTGAACCGGAATTATTTTGTTTTAAAACTGAATTCGAAAAACAACTTTTGTGCGCCATATACCTGGAGTTATAAGCAACTCGCTTCGTGAAGCGAATTTACCCTTTTTTAAAACGCAAAGGACCAGTTTTTAGTAACTAAATTTTAATATAATCATCTGTATTTGTCGATAACCTAAATTTGTATGCATAGTATTGAATTTGCGGGTTTTTTGAATTTGAAGCCAATACTTCGGGCGAGTACAGGCAAGCGCGTACATGCCGTGGCAAGCACAAAGACGGCTTTGCTAAAACGTGACATTGTAATTTCAATTGCTTTTCTACGTCGATAGTGTTTGAAAAGCAATTTGGTTTTATTAAACTCTTCGATTTAAATATCGCGATAGTCAGAACAATTATTTAGTTTATTTTAGTAATTAATTCACTATTGGTGGTTATTTAAAATACGATTACGTTATTAATTTTGAATTTTTTTCTGGTAAAAAAAAGTGCGTTTAAAAATTTTAGAGAAATATTAGTGAATGGGATTTTCTACCAATATTAAAATAATATTCAAGGCTAAATTGGAAGATGTGTCCAACTAGGTTTTTTTTATAGGTACTTTATTTAATTGCATCATTGACGAGTTATTAAACTAATTCGTCCGTGGTGGAAAGTCCTAAAAATAAATTATTGTGAACCTTGTAAGCCATAATGATTGAATTATATATACTTCTAATTCAAGAAGATTGCTCCAATATTGCATCAAAAGTTTACACTTTACCTCTTGCGCTACTGACGTAGGAGAATTGTCCTGAAAATTTATGGGTACGATTTCCCCCCTGCCCCCACCAAATGGCATTTGTTTGCTGACTGTAGGGTATACTGAATTGAATTGAACCTCTAGGTCTATAGTTTACAGTATAAAAGCAATATAAATGGGGGAGGTATGAAGTAATTGTATTAGGATCGTGTCCATCGACGTTTTTACAAGCCAGATTGTCTAAAAATTGTTTGCCCTCGAAAGTTATCGTGGTGCCCAAGTCCATTTATATCGCAGTGTGTTCACAAAATAGTATTTTACAATGTTTTAATATTATTATTATTACTGTCTTATATACAAAATTATATTCACATCAGCAAAAAAATTGTCCTGGGATTTTCTGTACAGTAGCCCATTTATACATTATGTGAAAAGAAAACAATTAATGAAATGTATATTTAAGGGGGCGATCCCCAATGGTTAAGATGGGGCCGAATTTCGAGCTGTTGTTTTTGCCTTTTGTTTTAAAAATTTTTTGAAAATTTTTTTTAAAAAAAATTCTTTGAAAAATCCTTTAGGTGTGCATTGATTTTTTTATCAAAAATAAAATTCCATAATTTTACAAAAAAATATCAAAGTTCTTGCCTTT
>JAQGCC010002112.1:0-19812 GCA_034698905.1 Xestoiulus laeticollis | reverse complement strand
ATGTTTGCCCATGTTTGCTTTGGTGGATACCCACCTTTTGATCTTCACCTACACTTGAGCAAACACCAGCAAACATTAAAATATTTGATGCATGAAAATGGCGTTTTTTTCGACAATCGATTGCGGGTCGGTGAAGACGCAAATGTTTCTTTCAATGTTTGTTCAAATTTCCCGTGTTTTTTTAATTGTTTGCCCATGTTTGCTTTGAATCTTCACCTACACTTGAGCAAACACTAGCAAACATCAAAATGCTTGCTGAATATGACGTTTTTTTCGACAAACATTTGCTGGCCGGTGGAGACGCAAAATGTATGATCAAATTTTCCGTGTTTTTGTTTAATGTTTGCCCATGTTTGCCCATGTTTGCTTTGGTGGATACCCACCTTAAAACAAAGATGAAAAGGAGTGTAGTTTTTATAAAGAGCCAGATGGCCTTTAGGGAAATAGGGCAAACCCAAAAATTCCCAACCTTGACCAGGGAATAAATCCCACAATTTTGGACCGAGAGGCAAGCGCATAATTTCTAGTCTTCAAATAATTGGATGCTCTTTGCGATACACCGAATGTGCTCAACCTTTCGCTCGGCACACCGTGAAGTGTACTAAAAATAACAGGAAAAGCTTCGTCAAGATGAAACAACATACGCTATAAAATAATAATAACAATACGGGTTTTACGCCGAGTAAAATTGTACGTATTCGTACGTGCTTACATTAGAAGCGTATTGATTTCCTTATAAAAATAAAGCCGTAAGCGAAATAATCGATTTTACGACAGTATTTATCGTAGATGCCCGGTAAGAAAACACTACACTTTACGAAATGAAAATAAACTGAATTTTCTATTTTTATATCAGACTTTATTTAAGAAATTTCAGCGAAAGTCGCCGCAGCGAACAGAAATAGCATCTTCTGTTTATAATTTAACGCTCGATTAAGTAATTGTTCATGGTGAAACCCGTAACGTGTCTTTTCTTGTCGTGCGTTCTGCGTTAAGAAGTGAAATGCGACAAAAGCATCGTCCTTAATATCGATCAATGAAAAGTGGGGAAAATAATATACGAAAAATGCAATAAAAACCTACGTTTTCATTTCTAGCTCCGAAAACCGACAGAAATTCCTCCAAAAAAAAAAAAAAAAAATGGATGTGGTTGTATAGAAAGTGAAAAAATGAAGTCTCGTTATTCGTTTGTTCGTAACGGTTATAAAACACATTTTTTAGCACACATTTCAGTATTAAAAATTTAAGTAATTAATATAACAATTAAGTTAACTATTCTTTAAGATGCTGTGAAATTATGAAAATAAAAATAAGTAATTATAATTGTTGAAAATGAATCCGATTGAATTTTATTCATTCGACAAGCCGGAAGTATCTTTTCAAGTTTAAACAATTTCTTGATTTTCTCAGCGATGTAAATTTATTGAATTGAATAGAAAATCGCTTTTCAACTCTGAGCTTTTTCTTCCTTTACATCTTTTCAATTTTTTTCATTTCTTTCCTAGTAATAGATTCGTTTTAAGGATGCTTTTCATAGGATGTAAAGAATGTTAAAGCTGAACTATGTTTACGAGTACGTAAAGTCGATACGAAAGAAAAATTGCGCATTTCTTACAATTTTTCATACTTTCAAATTTTACCAAGTTTTTTACGAGTCACGGAATATCCGACTCGCGCAACGGCCCAAAATAATAAGGACCTCCGCATGGGACGGCGTATTAAATTTTTATTTACATGGACATCGGGTGCAAAGTACGCGATGCAAACTCTGTTCTTGCGAACCCGGGTCGATTTTTCATATACATCTCGGTGTTACTAAGTCCGAACACTTTGAGACCTAACAATTCGAATTGCCACCATATTGAACGATTTGAGCGTTCAATAAAGCATCACATATGGTTCAAGTGATGCTCACATGCAGTCTCACCTATTTCCAGTCGACCCGTGTGCGGACTTGGAGACGCTAACCATTGCGCGGATGACCTTAATGTACTTACATGTTGGCGACTCAAAGGACTCGAAAGGAGTAGCGTGGTTAGTCCTGAATGACGCTTCAAACCAAACATGTAGACATCCTTGCACCCGTACATTACGGGACATAATTCCGTAGGATTCAAGCGTGACTCAAGCCGGGAATCAAACTTGTTTGTTTATTGGCGCTTCGAATCGTGAAATGGCGTTTCGATTGGCTGGCCATTTCTTTTTTGTCGTCACAAGGGTAATTCATAATTCCGCAAAAAAAAACCTACCTTTATGAAAGATCTTCGCAACGACAAAAAAGAAAAATGGCGGCTGACCAATCGAAACATTGCGTTTCAGGATTCGATGGGAGTGAAAGTGATGACCCGTGTGCGGAATCTCATCGACTTACTTGGGAAGTCGCGAGGTGGAAAACTTCGAGACACCGACCATTGCATGGATGGCCGTAAGGTACTTCCATGTTGGCGACTCAAAGGACTCGAAAGGAGGACTCGGCGTGATTAGTCCTGAATAACGCGTCAAACCAAACATGGAGACATCCTTGCATCCGTACATTACGGGCGTAGTTTCGTAGGATTTAAGCGTTACTCAAGCCGGGAATCAAACTTGCTTGATTATTAGCGACTCAAGTCGTGAAATGTTGTTTTTCGATTGGCCGGCCGCCATTTCTTTTTTGTCGTCAAAAGGGTTATTCGTAATTCCATGAAAAAGCCTTTCTTTATGAAAGATCCTCGATAAAAAAGAAAAAAGGTGGCTGACCAATCAAAACACGGCATTTCAGGATCAGGGCGCTTCATTTCAAATCTCAACATTGTCCAAGCCAATGGAAACCAACGTGTTTCATTCAAAGACTTCCTTCCAGACTTGTCGTAACTTTTCAGGACTGACACTCGAGTCCTCCATGAGTCGCCATCATGTAAGTAACCAAAGTCAATTTGTGTTGAATCAAAATACTTAAGTCCTGCGCCAGACCTTTGTCGCAATCTCTTCTTTGTCATTTATCCAATTTTTGCGGGCCCTTTCTCCGCTTTTACATGTGGACAACCTAGCCTTCTGTATCATTCGATTTCCTCTACATCTTCAAATGTCCATCCCCAGTTCATGGTCCTTCTTTTCCTTTCCTCCCTTCCTCCCCTTTTTCCATTCCTCCCCTCCTCCCCTTTTTCCTTTCCTCCCCTCTTTTCTTTCCGTGGCCTTGGCCTTGGAAAATCAATAAGCCACTCTTTTGCGGTCAGTATTCGTACTAAATAGCAAGATCAAACCAGCTTTTCCCTTTTCTACTATGCGAGGTTTATACCCTCGCTGTGCTAGCCTTAGGGCACCTGCATTAACTTTTGACAAATTGACCTTTTCCCAGCCATCTGTGCCCTTGGGTCATCACATCCAGATTTCCCACATTTTTTTGAGAATGAAATTCCTTGAGATATTATTAGTGAAAACACTGCAGAGCGCTCGTGCCGTCATCGCAGGACCCGTGATGTCACAAGCGCTCCGTAGCGCAACCATTCTACGTTGATTAATGCTATTTGTAATGTAAAACATATATTAATCAAAGTAGATCCACAGCGCTACGGAGCGCTCATGATGTCATTGCGAACCATTATAAATTGCAATTTTCAGTCGTAATAGTGTCAACGAACTGCACTAAAATTTAATTATAAATTAAAATGTTTCATGAAATGATCAGTACACAAAATTTCAACTCTCTAGGACGTGCGAAAAATTATCAAAAAGGACCTTATAAAGGTTTAGAAAAACTCAGTTAATACCAAAGTTTAAAAAAGTTTAAAAAAATGTTTTAACTAAAATTGAACCGAAAACATTTGAAGTTACGTATCTTAAAACTAATTTATTTTTTTAATATTTTCCAATCATAGCTTAACAAGTTAACGCAAATTTTTTATCAGCATAGTCTCGGTCAGAGATATTCCAGGACAAATTTAAAAAGCTCCCTGACTTTCCAGGTTTTTCCATGTTGTGGGAACCCTGTCATCGTCCTCAGTCCCTAGGGAACGGTTCGGCTCGGGCAACGTACGTCGACAGCACGATGAGCTTCGTTATTCGAGCAGACAGATTAATTTGATCTAAACGACTATTTCGCTCCGTGAATAGCTATTTTCATTCGTTGCTGTTTTCGGTAAACGCTCGTTGTTCTCTTTCTCTTTTGATCCGAGAGCGATGAATATATAATTGAAAGCGCGGATGAACTAGACCCAAGAGTTGTTTTTTACGAGAAGCGAAAGTGTTTATGGCGGCGGACGAATACGCCAACCCAGATTTTAATAGACCAAATTGAATAATGGCCGATAAAAGAGCTAAGGTTTTCATTTCTGCCTATGCGAGATTCCCCTATCCACCAGGCGGCGCAACGGTGCTAGGACCGCTACCGTTAAGTGCCGCCGCCGCTTCCCCTAGCAGCCTTCTCTAAAAGCTAAGAGGCTGCTCAAGACTATAAACCGATAAGTTGGAAGCAGGAGGAATAGTTAGTTGAGAGAGACCTAGAACATGAAAGAGGTTGTTGGTCTCTACCATTTCAGGGTGAGGGGTGAAGGAAGAAAATTAATCTTAAAGTTGGCCTCTTGAAAGAACCTTTGAATGGAAAAGTTGTGCCCTGAGGGGAAGCCTATTTCAAGATAACAAGTAGAGATCAGCTCACCAGGTTTATGAATATATCAATGGCAGAGAAAACGAGCTTGGTACCACTCGGTTTAAGGCGCACAGAGGCCACGGATTTACATTTATTTTAATTATCTTAACCAATTCATCGGCAATCTTTCGCGCATGAACAATTTTTTGTATATCGCTATAAAGCGATATCTAATAAAATGCTGTTTTAAAAATATGTCGTTCGTGCATTTAGCGAAAGCTCCGCCGCGTTTGACATTTACCCTCGCTTTCGATCGATACAAAGTAGAGGAAAAAAAGGTTTGAACTTGCATCGTATTTAAAGAGTTTTAAGATCAAAAATTACGCGCTAATTAAATTAAATCATTAATTAAATCCAGTCATGTGCCCCGAAAGCTGTCACCAAAGGTTTTTCTCTTCGTTACGCTAACGAGCCGAACGACGAATATTTCTGTTTCTCATTTAGAAACCAACGGCTGAATGCTTAATTTCGATTACTTATTCTACAAACCTAAATTTGAAAGTGGGGAATTGATTCAGTTCAATCATCTACCAGAAAACTTTGCCTGCAGGAGTTCAGGGGTGAACATACCCTACCCGAAGACCGACAGCGTCATCGAGGGGAACCATGCCCAGGGGTTGTTCGGTTGGTTAAGTAGGGTTTAAGGGCACAGAGACAACTAAGGCTAGAAAGAGTCTAAACGCCACAAAGGGATAATCATTACGATCCATGAGGGACCTTTAAAATTTGTAAACCAAGGTGAGATCTACTCGTCGAAGTCTAACTCCGAATGTCATAAAATGAAAAAAAATGTCGCGCTAAGAGCTCGTACGTCACCAGGTGGTGCTGACAGGTCATAACACTGGCTTTCCTGCCAGGAATGACAGGCCAGAGTTAAAAATCTGGGATTGAACATATCTGGGTCGCTTCGAGATGGCCGGATGTGTCTGCCCGATACGGGTGTCGATGGAATATCCAAGATGGCTGTCAGCAGGTGGGATTTCCAAGATGGCTGCTATTAAAAGCTGCAATGCGCAACAAGTTTTTTTACCATTTCAAACTGGGTTTGGGGGTTTAAGTGCCGCTCTTCAAAATTCAAGGTACGACGACACGTTATGTGTCTTTAGATTGCGAGCGTTATTACTTTTCTGTACGTACATGTAGGGGCATTGGGAATCAAGCATCGGAATGAATTCCCAATGCTCCAACATATAAGTATCCTTAGTTAACACACCGCACATCAATTTAGGATTTATCGGGTTTTGGCATCTTCGAGACGGTCAAATCTTTATGCGGTTCTAGGATTATTGTGCAAAGGTTAATTCTAAAATCTTAACTAACCTAACTAAACTTAACCTAAACTAACTAAGTCTAACACAAATTGTGCATATTTTTCAAAATATTTCACACCGTGGAAAAATAACGAGCTACTAAGCCGCTAATCAATCGATGAGTTATCCAAGATGGCCGCCATGAAGCAGACGAATTTAATATGGCGGCTGAAATGGGAATGGCATTGTAGTAGATACTGTTGTCAGACTGTCTGACGAAATCCCGCCTCATTGATCGCCTCGCATTTTGATGGTCGTCTTTCGAAGCGAACGCAATCTTCTAACTCTCGCGAGGCGCTTCATCCAAAGTCGTAAAATGCAGCGACAAAAAATCCACCGCTGTCGAGGGAACGTCAAAATGTCCTTCGACAACCACAAAAGGACACGATGATAGATAAAAAAAACAAAAAAAAAATTCAAAGGGTTCTGGAGCGTGGATTCTTACCGGAAAACAACGGACAGAACATTTAAAAGCGACGGCGTTAAATATGAGAAAACAAAACGTGACACAGTGCACATGATGACAGATTTGTGATGTGAGGAGCATGACGTGATAACAGTTTTGAGCCCCATACATGAGTTAACCATGCTGCACATTTATAAATAATGCATTCCACATTTTTTCCACGTGGCTTGAGAGTGTGTGATGTGATTATAAACTGTAGCCGGCTTTACGATCAATATTCTCATCACCATTACCATCATCATCACCACAACCACCACCGCCATCATCATCATTATCATCACCATCATGATGATCATCACAATAACCACAACCACTTCCATCACCACTACCACCACAATCACCACCACTACCATCACAATTACCACCACAACCACCATCACCACCATTACATTCATCATCACCACCACCACCACTACCATCACCATCATGACGATCATCACTACCACAACAATTACCACCACCACCATCACAACCCCCATCATCACAACCACCATCATCATCATCATTATCATCACCACCACTATCACCACGATCACCATCAACATCATCGCCATCAACATCATCACCACAACCACCGCCACTAACACCACCAACATCAATACCGTCATCACTTTCATTACCACCATTAATACCAACATCAGCATCCCTACCATTATCACTACCATCACCATCACCATCATGATGATCATCACTACCACAACAACTACCACCACCACCACCACCATCAATATCATCATCAGCATCACCAACATTAGCATCACAATCACTACCATCTCCACCACCATCATCATCACCTTCACCACCATCACCACCATCACCATCAACATCAACATCATCACCACCACCTTCACCACTATCACCACCACCACCATCAACATCATCACCACCATCACCACAACCACCACCAAAATCAATACCATCATCACCTTGATTACCACCATTATCACTACCATCATCATCATCATCATCATCATCATCATCATCTTCATCACCATTATCATCTTCATCATCCTTATTATCACAAGAAATAGCATAATTATTTAAAATCACGAGCATCACGAATAAGAATTAAGAGTATGAAGATGGGTCGTATAACGGCTGTGTTTATAAAAGCAGGGATAAAAATGAATGTTCGCTATAGATCGAGTATAGAAATCGATGGAAAAACAGATGCTGGATCCGTGACATATTTGAAATTGCCCTGCAGCCACAATCCATAACTTCAATAGGAAATGTACACTGTGTAGTAGGAAGAGTTTTCCAATTTAGCTAAACTGCCCCTAAACAACATATCCTATATTGCAGGCGTTAAAACCCGGATGGTGCAATTACCCTTCGGTTTTAAAATTATAGCAGCTCATATCAAACCCATTTTAAAAGATGGATCGATAAATACATGTTTATGGATGTGTCTGCATGTCATCAACATCTCATATTTGGAAACAATTTATATCATTGTCCATTTGCGGAGGAGTAAAATGGACAGAGTACGAGGAGTACGGTTAAAAAACTAATAATCTGGGGGGACTTTCTTATAGTAGATTTCTATTATTATTTTATGAATATAATTAAGGTTTTGTTTATATCTATATGAAACTTGCAGAATTTGGGTTTCCCATTGATAGAATTGATTTTAGAATGGTGGTTAAATTTTATCTGCAAAGAAAATGGTTAAATTTAAGGATTTTTCAAAATTTCCATAGCATTTTCAAACCTATTATGACATTCTGTCTACAAATTAGCCTTTTTGATAATTATTTCTGTAATTTTGATCGAGTTTAATTTATAATATTAGCTAGTGGCATTCACTGAACACTTCGATCATGATTATTTAGTGTTTTGTCCCAAAATCACCTAATGCAAGCCGATGTGATTTTTTTACCACATTTTTGAAAAAAATCTTATCCAATTTGATAGTCAACAATCTCTAAAATAATGACATTGCATTTTTTATTATGAATTTCAGTGTGTTTTATAAGTTTGAAAAAATAAAGGGATGAAAAATGTCTTAAAAGTCACCCCCATCTGACTGTATGCGTATCTCAGAATACGCGGATTGCTCCGTAGCGCAAGTTTACGCGTGACATGCCTCCGCAGATGGTATGACTTGAGATACTCAACAATTGGATGTCCATGAACCATGCAAACTAGATTCCTAACCCAGAGACACCATCATCCATTCTCGCTCGGTATTTTAACCGGACCGTCTTCCGCAACGGCTAAAAATTTAGTGCCCGGTAAAGATCCGGCATTGCCTACGGAGCCACCGTAAGCTGAAAGAACATACGGTGAGCTAAGTGGCAAATCCTATAGTAGCAGAATTTTACCGTACGCTTAAAGATGTGCGGTTCGGACATCTTCACGGCTCTGTCACCCGACGTCTCCAATGTCCGACGGATGACCGTTGCAAGATTCATGGCGAAAGTCTTTGCGTATGTAGTGCTCTCGGAATAACTCCTCCGGGATCGCTTTTAAATTTCAAACACTCCTTTTTTTTCTTCTCCGGAGCTTCCCACTCGATTATCCCCGATCGAGCGAAAAGCCTTTCCGAATAATTCTCCGAGGATCTCATCTTTTTTATTCGAGGGGTTTTGAGACGAGATAGCGCCAAATAAAAGCTTTTTTTTAAATGCATTATTTATAAGTTGGAAAGAAAATGTGGACATCCATTTCAAACAGTTCGCAATTGCATCCACCTCCAATAACGCGTAGCGTACGATTTCAACTCGGATTCAATACGTACGTACGCGGTGTAAGGTGAAGCACGTATGATTCAATTCAAATCGGTAACATACGGCCAGCATTTGGGAATACCATTTTTACAAACATTAGAAAATCGACAAATTGGAGCTGCGACGGAATCATCGCAAAGCGGTGATGGTCCAATATGATCGCGCATAGAGGGGGAATATATGAAATTGACATGGCACTCTTCCACTAGGCTAATATTAAATCAATGAACGTTGTCAGTCAGCGCAGTCGGTTTTCGCGGGCTGTCACCGAAGCGCATCCCAACGAGCATTTTATTCGATTTGACAAATACAAAATCCGCTAATTTCATTTGTTTCTTATTTTTTTTTTTCAGATCGAGGAGTTTGAGGGTCGTTCAGTATGTTCCCCTATGACGTCATATTTATCTCGTCCACATTTGCTCTCGGAAAGCTTTGCGAGTCCATCGTCAGCCGCGGAAGTCACGACGATGGGTCATCGTCGCAAACGTGACATTAAATCAATTTCGATGAAATGCGGTAAGTTGGTAATAGGTAAGCGTGACCCCAAATTACCATATTTTTTTTACATAAGCCCATGTCTTTGTTTTTGGTATTATGGTGCAAGTTCAAAATATGCTTTACCGCAATAAATTGATTCCGGGATGCTCGGATAAATCGCTCGGACGACCAAGGGATATTTAAAATTTTGCCAGGCAATGGTCCATTTCAAGTTAACGTAACAACAGCGGAACTGTGCGGTAAAAGGACCGCAAGTTATTTTATAACGTATTACTATGGGTTTATAAATTTTTAGTGTTCGGTTAAATTAAATTATATGCGGTCCTCACGTATTCAACTGAATCGATTTCGTTATGTGAACTGACAACTATTATGTTGAACACCTACTTTCAGATCAAAACTACACAGACCGCACATTCTCAAAATACGTGTACAATTGCAACAACCGCATTATCTTCAGAACTGCTCAAATTATTAGCGTTGGTTGTTACTCGGGATCGCAACCCGCTAACAAATTATACAAAAACTATACGTTTATTTTTGTTCTGGAAGTAAGGGATTAACAAAATAGTTAACTGAATATGCGGCAATATAACCGCATATTAGCATCACATTTGATTTAATCACAGAGTCGTACGTTTGCGGTCATTTTACCGACACGATACCGTTGTTTTTTAAACTTAAATGGAACCTGGAAAAACCTGAAAAAATCTAAATTATTTCAAGACAATGAAAATTTTACGATGGAACGTTGTTCGACATTGGTTAAAGCGTATCGGTACCACTTTCACCGCAATGTTATCACTTATATTTTTCTTTCAGATCGTGCTGGAGGAAATGACCATGAGCATTGATCGCGTGATGATCTTGTCCTTCCGGTTTCTGAAGTTGATCATGCTGATGACTATCTTGGGTCTGATGCACAGAGGGCGCTGCGGCGAGAATGCCGGATGTCCTCCCTTCGAGGAAAATCCCTGGTGTCCCTGCTACAACTTCGAAGAGGGGCTTTTCCTGGAGTGCGCTGGAACAACTCTGGACAAGCTCAGGGACATCTTGGGCATGATCAGCATCCCCATCAAATCCCTCAGCATCTATCATCTGGAAGAAAACATTACGCATCTACCGGAATTCCTCTTCGCGAATGTCACCATTCAGAATCTACAGATCTCCTACTCCAATCTGGTCACGCTGGACGACAAAGCCTTCTACGGTCTAGAACAGAGCCTGGAGAGCTTCTCCTTGCTCAACAGCCGCTTGCAGAAAATACCGCAAAACAGTCTTCAAGAATTACGGGTAAACCATCGCGTCTAAGCGCTAACGAGACATCGGTATAAGACGAGATTAATTTTTGCGTGTCTTTTCAGAAACTGCGCATCCTCGATTTGGATTCCAACGACATCTTCGAGCTTCCCAGCTATTGTTTCTACAACACGAACCTAATCAGCCTGCATCTTCAGAGCAACAAGATCTCCTCCGTTTCGGAGTACGCTTTCGCGGGACTTGAGAACACGCTTAGCGAGCTTGCGCTTGCAAACAACCATCTTCGGACAGTGCCGCTGAAAGCCCTCCGTCGCCTTCGCAAGCTAGAAACCCTAAGACTGGTGTGGAACGGAGTCACTGCCATTCCTGATGACGGTTTCACTCGCTTGACATCTCTTCAGCGCTTGGACCTCAGCTCCAACGACATCCTCACGCTTGACCGCAAGAGTTTCGTAACTATGCCTCACCTTACAACCCTATCCCTCTTCACCAACCGCATAGGGGCATTGGATCCCTCAGCCTTTGCTGGTCTTCTGGACCTGGAGGCCCTGGATCTTAGCCAGAACAAGATCCTCAGCCTGCCATCCGCAACATTCAGGAACAACGCTAAACTGCGCACCGTGGACATCACCTTCAACCATCTTCACGGTATAGATGCCGGACTTTTCCACGACCTTCCCAATCTTAGAGAACTTTTCTTGGCCAACAACAACATCTTGGGAATTGGTAACTCTACTTTTGTCAACCTGACACAGCTGACTGTCCTCTATCTGCAGAACAATGCAATTCGCCGCCTGGAGAGCGGATCTTTCCGCGGCATGCACCAGCTCCAGCAGCTGCAGCTCAGCTTCAACCAGATCGGTGAGATCCAAGATTCTGTCTTCCATCCAACGAGGGATCTGAGATCCCTATCCGTGGACAACAACAGGATAACCGATGTTGCACCGGGAACATTTCAGGAACTGGTGGAGCTTAGGGACCTCCGCATGCAGAACAACGTCTTGAAGAAGATCCGCAAAGGCAGCTTTTATTCCCTGCCCAAACTACAGGAACTCCACCTGCAGAACAACAGAATCGAGACAATAGAAAGTGATTCTCTACAGAGTCTCGCCAATCTGCAGCACTTAAATCTTAGAGGAAACCGACTTCTGGAGACGGCTGCTTTTCTAAGCCGTTATCCGTCCAATCTTCAATCGCTGCAACTTGACGAAAACCACATCGCAAACGTCCGTAACTGTAGCTTTAGGGGTCTTGGACAGATGGAGGTCTTGAGGGTCAACTACAACAAACAGACACGCCTGGAGAAAGGTGTCTTCGTTGATCTGGTCAACGTCCAGAACCTGCATCTTGACCACAATGAGATAGCCACCGTGGAAGAAGGAACCTTCGACAACATGCAGCGGTTGCGGTTCTTGGATTTGGACAACAATAACCTGAAGAGGCTCAACTCACGCATGTTCAGAGGTGCTAGCAATCTGGAGGAACTGAAACTGTCCAACAATGTCATCGCGGACATCGAAAACCAATTCTTGCAGCTCTTGCGACACTTGAAGAAGTTGGATCTCTCCAGGAATCCCATCGCGGCACTCAAGAAATCCATGTTCGAAGGAGCCATCAGCCTGCAGGAATTGAGTCTTCGACAATGTCAGATCGAGGACATTGAAGCAGATGCTCTGCAGGTGTTGCCATCTCTGATCACCCTAAACCTACACGACAACCATCTGCATCCCTACAAACTGGACTACGTATGGCTGCCCAACCTGAAGAACCTGGTCCTCTCCAGGAACAACCTAAGTAGTATTGGACCGCAACCCTTTTCAGGATCCCAGAACCTGGTGCTCCTGGAGCTGGACGAAACCGAACTGACCGCAGTCGCCACCGATGAAAATCTCTTCGCCGGACTCACCAATCTGGAAGTGCTACGGCTGGGAGGAAACGACATTTACGACTTGCCGTTGGGCATTTTCAGAGATTTGATGTCGCTGAGGGAACTGTTTCTGGACGAGAATAAACTGAGCAAGATTCCTGATCGGCAACTCCGTAATATGGCCGCTCTGGAAGTCTTGTCCGTAGCCCGCAACACCATTGCCGAACTTCCGGCAATGTCATTCCGTCAGCACTCCAACTTGCGCAAGCTCGACTTGACCGGTAACCGATTGACCAAGATGGCCGCAGCGGCATTCGTCAACCTCACCCACTTGGACACTCTGGACGTGTCCCAGAACCTCCTGCGGAACCTGCCATCGGGTGTCTTCGACAACCTGCCGTCTCTCCAGCGACTAAACCTGTCCAACAACAAAATGAACTTCATAGCAGACGCCCTCTATGTCAGTTTCCTGCCCAAATTGCAGACCTTGTTGCTGGCCAGAAATCCCTTGATGAAGTTCCGAGAGGATCTCACCGCGGTCTTCGGTTTGGTGGCCCTCGAAGAGCTCTGGATCACCGACACCAATGTCAGCGTTGTGACATCGCAAGATTTCCTCGAATTTCAACCTCTGAAGCAACTGGTTTTGAAAAATAACAAGATTTCCAAGATCTCTCCAGGAGCCTTCAAGAACCTCCAACTGCTGACCGCGCTGGACCTTAGCGGCAACGAGCTCGAGGTCCTTCCCAGGGAACGGCTCAACGGCTTGCAGCAACTCATCCGCTTGGATCTGTCGCTGAATCGTTTACATCAACTGACGGATTTTCCATCAGATCTGGCCAAACTTCAGAAGCTGAACCTGGCTTCCAATCGGTTGACCACCGTTGACGAAGGTTCGTTGGATCACCTCGTGGCGTTGGAGAAACTGGACTTAAGCAATAACCGCATCAGCGCCATCAATGTCCACGCGTTCCGCAATTTGAGCCACCTGATGGAGGCCGATGTGTCCAATAACCTGATGGTATATTTGCAAATCGATGTCTTGGTACCCATCGAAATACGGCTCACTTCGCTCAGCATACACGGTAACCTCCGCTCGTAAATAAATTACATTTTTTTAAATTAAATGCCATTTGATTATGTCATTTTTTCTTTCAAAGGTAATCCTCTGTCTTGCACGTGTGAGACTCAGGACTTGTGGGATTGGCTTCAGGATCATCCTCAGCTTCTGTCTGCGGAATCATCGAAGAGCATCTCATGCAGCCAGCCTCCGAAACTATCCGGTCAGCCGTTGATCGGCGTAGATCCGGCTGACCTTTGCCCAATTCCGATCATCACTTCCTTCCAGACAGTGTCCATCAAGGAACAGTACGTACTGGTGAAATGGGACGTCCGGAACGAGTCCAAGTTCGGTGGTTTCCGCTTGATGCACTTCCCCTCCAGCGCAGGCGGAAGTGGAGGAGGAAGTGACCAGAAAGTGACCCGAGTACTCAACTCGGTTACGCGACAGTACAAAGCCGAAGAACTTAAGGCAAACTCCGAGTACACGGTTTGCGTGTTGCCGTTAAGTCACTACGCCAACGAGGCCAGTAAGGTGAGCCCTTTCTTCCCCCCTTCCGATGAACCTTTGCAGGCCAACGGTCAACCCAAGAACCACAACCAGAAGTGTTTGACATTTAGAACTTTGAACTCTGGCTCCAAGAGTGGGAACGGTGCTTCTGCCTCCGCTACGCATCTCACCATCATCGTCGGATGCAGCCTCGGTGGACTGGCAGTCATCGTGACCGCCATCGCGGTGACTGCCATCAAGTTCCACAAGAAGAAGAACACCAAGCGGGAACCTCTGCCGCAAGAGTACATTTCCTATCGACATTTTTCAATACAGTCCTCCGAAGGAGTTTACACCACCACGTGAACGGCAAGGGGAGAGAGTACAAATATGACCCTACGAGGACCCGAGTGAAAAGTTCCGCGGGAATGAGCGGATCAGAGATTCCGTCATCTTGGAAGCGCTTAAACTCTATTCACACAACCTTAATCCATTTCCACTGATTTCCTGCACATGCTCAGATGAATCAAAAAGTGGGTTAAGCTAACTATGTAAGTTCGCGCGAATGCAGTTAACCCTATAAGGTGGATTAAATCTTTCTGTCGTCTGCACATTACGATAGCATAAAACAACTCCTCGTCCACCATTTTTAAATTTAACCGAAATGATGTTTCAACCTTTTGGGAACCATGTATAATAGGTCATGTGACCTGTTCATGTGATAGGTCATGTGAACCGTGTTTAGCAGTGTGAATTAACACTTTCTCAGTTTGGCATCCCCCTTTATTTGAGCATGTGCAGGAAATCAGTAGAAATGGATTAAGGTTAATTGGTGTGAATAGTGTGTAAATGGTCCATTGGAGAAGTTAATTTGAATTATACTGTAAAAGTATCCGTGTAGTTTACGGACTCTCCCTTTCGGCACACGGAATTAAAAACTGTTTTCCAAGATGACAGAATGTTGGTCCTCGGACGGATCACATGCGGCAAAATGCAACAAATAAATAAAATAAACTAATAACGGAAGCTCAATTACATTTGTACATAACTTAGCATCGCGCCAGAAGTTCGCCGCGTCAAATTCATTTCTAGATATACGAGTGAGTGGCTGTTTGTATCGCTGTGTACATTAAAAATCGAACCGAGTGTCACGTAAATGTCGTAACGCGTGTTCTGTGCGGGTTTTTAAGATTTCCAGCATTTCCACCGCTAGTAAATCATAAATCAGGTTGGATCCATGTGGATTACAGAGAACTGGGGCTCCTTATATATTTTTGAAAGTGTTCGGTTTAAAGTTTAAATTGTTTGCGAATGAATTTAGGAAAAATTGAGATGCGGAAACATCAACTTTTTCTACAATGGAAAACTTTTCCCCAAAATATTTGTTGTTGAACTGAATCCATGAAACAGTTTCAACCGAATAGCGGTTTCGTGAAAATTACTAGGATCCAGCAAGTGTTGGTCAACATCTAATGCTTAGTCCACATCAAAGAAACATTTCCATGAAACTTGAAACTGTTTCATGAAATGTTTCAATGGTGTTGCATTTGTTTAGACACCTTGTTTCACAAACATGCCGCACCAGATAGGTATAATAAGCATTTCATGCGCAACATTTTTGACATGAAATGTTTTGAGTTTTGTGTTTCAGGCACTTGTTTCCTTGATGTGGCATATACATTATGCCTAGTCCACACCTTGGAAACATTTTCATGAAACACGAAAGAATTTATTTCATTAAATGTTTCAATTGCATCGCTTTGGGCATCTTGTTTCACGAAACATGTTGCACCAAATAAGAATCGAAACATTTCATGCGCAACATTTTTGTCATGAAATGTTTCGAGTTTCCTGTTTCATGAAATTGTTTCCTTGATGTGGACTAGGCATAAGAAAAAGTAGCAGGCGACATCACTCGGTCAGTCACCTGTGGACATCATGTTTCAGAAACTGGTGTATCAGAAATTCAGCAAAAATGTTTCACACGCAACAGTTTCCTGTTTCATGTTTCACAAAACTATTTCCTGGGTGTGGACACGTTTTAATGAATGAGGGTCAAAGTGCAGTCTTCAAAAAGGCTCTTGTCTGAAGGGTTGACACGTCAGTGTAATGCAGTGAAGTCATAAATTAAGGGATATCATCAAGGTCCTATAAAGTTACTCACCCTGTTTAAGGACAAATGTCTGCTATTTAGGCCTCCCCTAAAAGGGTGACTAAATTAGGTTGTATTAACTGCGAAATACAAGGGAATCACCAAAACTAGTAGGGCCTGAAAACGTTATCGTTTTAGTCATTCGGAGTGTTTCTTATGGTCAACACAATGGGCTTAGTAACAGCCAGATGAAAATTTTCAATTTCAGCAAAATAATCAAAAAGCATGAAAATGTTGGTGTGCATTTTTGAAATTCAAAGACGACACAAGTTGCGAAAGAGTTAAGTTTGCAACAAAGTAACTCATCGATTGTTATTGACAACACAATGTTAGTGACCACAATGGACTCGCTACACTTTGCAGAAAAATATTCAACAATTTGTACGAAACATTGATGTTTAGAAATGAAGAAATTCAATGAGAAACTTAAGCGTCAACTTGTTTCTCGAAGTTTTCCATATTTTCTGCACATTATTCAAATTCAAATTTCAATAAAATATTTGAAATGCAATTCATTATAATAGTCAAAGACTTCGTTGCAAAGTTAACAAAGTTCGCACTTTGAATTTTAAAAATGCAAACAAACATTTTCATAGTTCTTTTTGATTATTTTGCATTAAGTGAAAATTGCATCTGTCAATTGCTAAGTCCATTGTGAGGAGCGGGTATTTATAAGAGACACTCCGAATGGGAAAAAGCATAACACATCCAAACATCACTGTAATAACAGTAAAACATTGAAGTTTTTTTGAGCCTACAGTTTGTAAGAATTTGTACAAGATGAAAGTTTTGCAGTTTTCATGCTTTTGGTTTTGGCCATGGCTGCTGTACGAGCAGAAATACCGGAAGTAAGTAGAAACGACATACATTTAAAATATATATTTTTGTAAAATTTCCAAACCATTAAAGGAAACAGCTTGAGAATTTTTTTAGCAACGCGTTAATCATTTTTACGAGTCCTCAACTTATCATTTTAAATTTACACGAAACTGAATTTTTACAATTTAAGGTTTACAAATGCCAATTTTCATACTGTACTAAAAGCCTAAAAGGTGCTTTTTAGTTATAAATTGTTAAAAATCGCAATTTATTCAAGATAAAATGCTACATTTTATTATTTTTGTACTAAAATAAAAAATCCTACTAAGGCCAATATCGGAGTGATAATTACAACTGTTTTTCTTACAAATTATGTTTTTTTTTATTTGCAGATAGATTGTGCATTTAAAGTAAGTTACTTTTATCAATTTATTTCACGTAAAGTGGAAAAATTATAATTTTCTTAAATGTATATTTTAAATTAAAATAGTGACGTTTAAGCCCTGCATTGATGATCGTAGATATAATGCATGCACTTATGTCCATATATGATTAAAAAAATTCAAGTTGTCGATTTTGTTTCGAGCAGTTTTAATTCTTAGAATAATTAACGAGATCAAAATAAGTGTTTAAATCGCCCAATAAAATATAATTCTTCCACGAGTATACGTAAACATTTAATATATTCAAATCGTTTAATTTCATTTGTATTATTCTCTATGAACAGATAACGTGTCAAGGGCCTAATAATATTGTAAGTACTTAGATTAACTAGCATCATTTTAATTTGCTTACATTTAAACTCACTCTGAATACTAATTTATTGTAATTCTTTATAGCCAGACTTATGTAAGAAATTCGAGGATGTAAGTTCTTCCAGTTTGGTTAATCATATCTTATTAATTAATTATCGATTAATCAAAATCTGGTTTATTGGGGTTAAACCAGAGGGTCAAAGTCACCTGACATGTCAATGATTTTTATGTCGTTTGCATTTTAGGTATTGAATAAATTAATTTGCCCTGAATATTATGGAGATTCAGGAGACCAAGTTCCAGTTCCCGAAGTTCCAGTTCAAGTTCCCACAGTTAAATCTACTGTTACCACTGTTCCTAAATTGTTTTAATTTGGGTTTTTAAGCATCATTTGTTTAGAAATGAAAGACAGCAATAACAAGAGTACGCTTACATGTGTTACTAACATTTCATTATTTAATCATCGATTAACTATAACTAACACTATTATCTATCTTTTCAGATGCACACACCGGCAAAATCTTTGTTATTTAATTAATCCCCAAATCCCCATGTAATCTCCCAGCATAATAAAATGTCATAAGCAATTTCTGTGTTTATTGAACTTTAATAATAATTAATACAAAAGAATTAATAACACGCGAAAAACAAGAAATTACAAACGCGAGACATTATTCACAACCATACAAATAAAAACAATTTAGCAATTTTATGTTCAACGCATGTAGACAGTTCCACAAAATTTAACAATATACATGTAAAAACAAACATAAAAACAAAATAAAAATCAAATTTATAGCTGTGTTTTTAGCAGGGGAATTTTTTCTAGTTGGTGATATTTATGAAAAATGGTCGTTTATGCTAAAATATTTTTTAACGAATTTAAATATTTCGGCATAAACGACCATTTTTTTTTAGCAAATTGACTTGCCAAAAAATAAAACCTGTTCATTCAGTTTTCCCCATTCATTTGTCTATTTTTATTTATACTTTATAATAAAACAAACTTGTATAAGGTTTTTTTTGCATTGGTCTATATGCAAGGCCTACATTAGTACATTTTGATGTTCCCAGCCGCATGGGGCGCTGCCGTACAACACCGAGCATAAGGTCTTCAAAGATGCCGCCACGAGCTCAGCATACTGGTTTACCCATATACTGTGGTTGTGGTTTTTCGTGGTTTCTTACAACCTCCCTCAATCGCCCATATAGGCCCACGCCTGTGATAATTTCACCAAAAAGCGACCTTGACCTTATACTTTAATCCACTTAAAAATCTGGCACCTTGCCCAAAGTTAAGATAAACCAGAATGCTCACTTCTTGTGGGCATCTTTGATGTTAGGGTGACCAACTAGACTAGACTATGGCCTAACCCAGGGGTCGGCAACCTGCGGCTCTTTCGATGTCAAGTTTTATATATACCGTAACCATAATACACCACAATACAAAAAGTGGCTCTTTAAAAACTGAGAAATTGTGTCAAATTATAACTTTTGGCTCTTTGGTCTCAAAAGGTTGCCGACCCCTGGCCTAACCGCTCACAATGCACCATAGCATCTAAGTAGTGAAACGTTCGACAGAATTCTACCTACATGTCCATATAGCGCGCATGCGTAGCCGCTAACGCCAATGCAAAATGCACAATTATTACACGTTGGAAGATTTCTGATAATACATGTATAAAGCCGGTTGCCCACTACGTGCATTTCGCGCAAAATCGGCTGCTGGCGCACACGTTTTGTGCGCGCGCATGCGCATTGAAATCTGCGCGCCTGTGCG
>JAQGCC010002111.1:0-19825 GCA_034698905.1 Xestoiulus laeticollis | reverse complement strand
ACTTTTATCTGTTTACATTTTTTAATAACTTCTTCGTTTGGAATATATTTCTAGGGTCGGTATTAGCTGGACCACCTTGTAGTGTTGGAAATTAAAAAACAATTAAACAGCTGATAAAAAATATTCTCAAAAAATGTTCAAATGTGCTCCACTCTCCCCTTTTCAGGAAACATTTCATTGAAGAATTTGAACTTGTATTTTTGTTGTAGGAGCTTTAAATTTAAAATGATATTAATAATTAATCTGACATTCTTGTTGAAACGGGTTTCTTTTAGGGATTGCCAATTCTGAGAATGGCAATTCCTTAGTTTAACATTCATGTTGGGCATAGATTCGTTATTGCACATGCTGAAAGTAAAGCGACTCTAGGTACATGTATACAGCTAGTGTATGTGCGCTCGTACTACCATGTACATGTACATGTACATGTATATTGATGGCAATTGTTTTAGTACGCATGGCAGGTGTCTATGTTGTGCCAAATGTGCAATGCGGTGCAGTAATAGATGGTGGCAAGGCAATCCTGCCTCACATCCGCAATTATGTTTCCTAAAATCCGACCGTGATCCCTTATTACAATGATTCTGATATAAAATCCTAATGGCAAGGGACCCCCTTCCAACGCATCAGTTGGATACCAATAATAGGCAAACTTTGGCGAGCTTAAAGTAATGCGCTGACGGTTTCAGGCTTAGGGAGGGAGTCTTTCTGTTTTACCGATTCACTTTAGCATAACATAACCTTATTTACTCTTTTGGGAATTGCATCGTAATTGGCTTTTAGGTTCCCCGTGATCAACAACTCAATAAATCTTTGAATTTCCAGTTTCCCCCCAAAGGCTATATGTACTCCCACGATCAGACTTTGCGATTAATTTTTCCTGCAAGAACTCATTTGCCATAAATATGTATTGATACACTATTTCGTTGCAGTTATATCACGCTCTGAACACCTTGACCGACAACGAAATTACTTATCTGGCTGGCCTTTCCAACGAACTACTCTTCAATCAAACATTAGCTCCAATCATGATTCCTCGAATTCCCTCAACCAATGGACACGATTTAGTAAAAAAGGTATACATGTAATGAACTTAATAAAAATTTCACGAAAGCTTGCTCTTTGTGTCCCAATATGGGCTCATCATTCATAACCATTTCTGAAGTCCCAAATATCATGTTTCAAATGTTATTCTACATGAAATCATTATAGCAAATTCAAAACTGCATGGTTCACATTCAGGCATTGTTTTTAATCAAACAGAGATGAAAACAGTATACATGTACAAGAAATTTGAATATATTTCCAAACATGTATGTGTGAAGAGTTTAAAAAATTATATACTAATGTATATATACATGTACAGTATACTTTCAAAATCCAAGAGTTTTTGCTTTTGTCAATTATATACACTTGTATGTATAGCGTATACGGTGAATCGATATTTTCCATTAAAACGTTGAAAATCCCAACAATAAACCATTTATATTTTAATTAACACTAAAGTTTTTCTGAAAATAATCTTAAATTTGCTCAATAATAAAAGAGTCCTGAGGACAGGACCTAATACTAGATCCTTGACCATACAGAGATTAATATGGAAGAACAGACTAAATACTTTTAAATATTGCATCTGATTAAGTTTTGAATTGTTGAAAATCTGTGTCTTCATTTCGTTCAATTAGTTTAATAAATTTGCACGAAGTAAGTTTTAAAAATGTAATACAATTGTTGGTACAGCTGTACATGTAAGTGTAAAAATTCAACATCTTTTCACCTTTTCCTTAGTTCATGATCAATGTAGTTTTTTTCTAAATTGTTTCACAAAACTTATCATAGCAAGAATACAGGGTGGAACAAAAGTCAGAGCCACCACTTTCCTGAAATTCTGTTAATAAGGTTAAAAGTCGCATGTGCTCTATCCAATGATGTTATACGACTATTTGTTCGCGGAAACCCAAATTCTAACTTTTCAGCTGTAACACTTGAGACAAAATGTGAAATTATTAAAAAGATAATGGTCTATTTGTATGAAATCAACTGTTTTTGACTTCATTGGCAATTATTTAAAGTTGTTATAATATTTTTTAAGAAAAGAGGGAAACGCGAAATGGTAGCTATGCTGCAGCACAATGGTGCACTGCAGTGAAAATCTCGATTCGATAAGTTCATACAGTGAAACCTGTGAGTAGCGCACCCCATTGGGACCGAACCATGTGGTGTGCTACTTGGAAGGATGTGCTATATGAAGGTTCAGCTAAAGTGATGATCATAAAGAATCGGATATTATTATCTGTAATGAAGATGCAGAAATATTACAATTTTAAATGGTTTTATAGCACACAAAAAACCGAGAAATCCATTTACAAAACAAATGTATACATCTGCAGCTATGTAGATGTAGCCATTTTTGCTTAATTTGGTGTGTACATGCATGTATTGAAATCCCTTTTCTAATTGGTAAAAGATGCATTCACTATGCCAATGTATTTTACTTGAAATTTACCCCCTCATTTTAGGATTTCCTAGTGGTTGAAATTTCATTGTTGCATGCTTTTGCGTACGTTCTTTGCAGGTAAAATCGTGATTTTGTCCCAGAAAACCAGTGCGCATGTCGCGTTTCACAGGGAATACACTATAAAGTGGTAAATTTATTCTATAAAATGGATCCGTGCCGACTGTGAGGGTGCGCTACTCCCAGGTAGTACGCTATATGGAGGGCCCTTTTTCACAGGTTTTAATGTACAAATAAGTCATTTTAATTTAGTGCAACACTGTACTGCAGCGTAGCTACCATTTCGCGTTTCCCCTCTAATTGACAATGAAGTTAAAAGAATATATTTCATTCAAACACCCCGTTCTCTTCCTTTTCTTAATTCGACATACATTTTAGGAATGACAAAATGTTATAATTTGGGTTGCCATGAAAAAACATCCATAGTTGAAATCTAATAACATCAATGAATAGAGTATACACATGACTTCCTATTTAACCGCATACTAAAAAAGCGGGGTCTCACTGAATTTTGGTTGGCCATTGTGTATACATGTACATGCATCCTAAAGTATAAAGTATACAGATAAAATATTCGTTTTAGGATATTTTTTGAGAGATATAAGTAGGTGTCTTATTCTCACTTGATCACACATATTTTCAGTACATCGTTGATACGATGAAATCCCTGCAATGGAATGTGAAATTGGATTCCTTCTTGGATAGAACGCCATTGGGAGAGCTACGATTCACCAACGTAATCGCAACATTGAATCCGAAAGCCACTCGACATTTGGTGATAGCATGTCATTACGACAGCAAAATGGATCGCGAGAAAGCACTAATAATGGCGACGGATTCAGCAGTTCCATGTGCAATGATGATCAACCTAGCATCTCTTTTGGACCAACATCTCAAGCAGACTGTACAAAGGGTAAGATAAACAATGTGTTGTTCTATACGAAATTTCAGTAAAATATATAGTTGATCAGACAGTGCCTATAACACTTTAAATTAAAATATTATATGCATGTAAAAGGTACAAAAGCTTAAGTTTTGCCCGCACATACATGTACGTATTTATTGTGCCAACAACAGGCTCCATCACGCGAGCGCTATTTGATCTCCAGCCAGCAAGCTTTTTTTCCCGTAATTAGATGTGCGCATGCTCTGTTCATGCGCACATCTAATTACGGGGCAAAAAGCGTTTTTTGCTTACCGCGTGAAGGAGCTTACTAACTTGGTGCTTCTTGTGAAATCAAATATACAAACTTTAGACGACACAATTTTGTTCTACACATATTTTCAGTTAAAATGTTGGAAAAAAATTTGTATACGATCAAAATGAATTTATAGCATAAAATGTGATTGTATAAATCAGTGTTTGCGAGTGTGGTTTGGAATACAATGCATGCATGTGGCAACGATTGCAATTGAGATAACATGGTTGGACACGCTAATCATAATATGTCAAATTATAGACAGAGTAGTCGTATTTGAAAACATCACCTGCCATCTCGACTTAAGTTTTGCCATAATAAAAGCATCCCACACCCGCCTACACCACTATTTACGAATAGAAAAGCTTTCTGTGTAATTTGTTTTCCCAAGAATAATTTGTATTCATAGAACAAATATGATAGACTTTATTAATAATCCCTAGATAAGGCTATATTGCTTATAATTATTTCCTTTGGAAGTTACAAAAACTATTCTTGATCATTTTAAAGAGGCCAATATGTGCATGAACATAACAGATTTTTTTTTAAAAAAATTCCCAGCTTTAAGGAATTAATGTATTTTAACTTTATAAGTGTTCTAGTTTATTAAGTTTTTACTTCATCAATAATTCTTCCTTTGAGGAACTTTTTTTCCCCAGATTATTAATTATAACTCTGATTCGTATACATTTACTGCTTTATACATCATACATGCAATGGGGCATCCTAGCCGTCCTATAAATTACTATATTTGTGATGTCCTCCTATATTGCCCTATATTTTCATTAACTTTTGTACAGGATTGTAATAAGAGCTTTTTTTGAAAGTTCAAATTCGGACCCCAATTTTTTTTTACAAATTACGAATCTGATGCGCTAAAACACAGTAAATTGTTCTAATTTTGTCATAAATGCGAATTAAAAATAAAATTCTATAGTATACATTTAAAAAGTCACCTTTAACTTTTAAAAAGTCCTAAAATTTAATCTAAAAAATTCCTAAATATTGCATATGAAAAAAGTTTGCCATCCTGTGCTATAATTCCTATATTTTCGAAGAAAATGTCCTATACGATATTTGTTATCCATAAAAGTGGCTGGGATACCTGATGTATACAAATAAGTTTATATACTCAGCTTTTCTTAGAAGTTGCACGCACATTTTTGGCGATTCAAACTATTTTACAATGCAGCGATTCCATGCTAGAGGTCTCAACTTCAACTTATTTCTTCTACAAATCTATATTTAGCTTGGGCAGATCAATACTTTTCATCTGTTGCTTGCTTCTAAGCTATTACGAAAATAGGATGTCACTTTATGCCATCTGTCTCCAGCACGTGACAGGCTAAGGTTAGGCTGTTAACCTGAAGGTTTCAAACCAGATAGGACAACTTCGGTTCCCATTAGACATGTATACAAGCTAAAAGGAAAATATGTCAAGAGTGATTTCTGCTCTGAATGGAAAAATAAAAATCCATTGAAACGATCAAAATTAAAAATAGCAGAAATATTGATATGTGCATCATTGGTAGAATATTGGCTGGATTAGTTTTTTTTTGTATTACAAGTTTTGATGTCAGTTTTCACCATGACAACTTAAAAGAACACCCCATTTCTCTATTTATTAGGGCGACGATGTAACGCTACAATTTATATTCTTCGATGGGGAAGAAGCAATCGAAAGATGGAGTGCTACAGATTCCTTATACGGGTCAAGGCATCTCGCGTACATGCTATCAAAAACTCAATATCCAAGTAACAATAGAGACCAAACCACTTTGTTACATCGAATGGTATGTGCCATTTTATAAATATCATTATTTGATATTTAGTTTCATTCTATATTTCCAGTTCAAATATAGCCCATTTTTTGGTGAACAGTTACAATGTAAAAACAATTTTTTGAAATCAGTAGAAAATATTGTTTGCCAGTAAGCATTTTCCATTTCCGACAATGCAAACATGTTGATCCTACGAATTTTCACTTGAACATATTTGCATTTAGAGATATTGGCTATAATTAAAGTAATCCCCAGTTGATATTTGGTGAATCATGGCACGTAATTATATTGATATCATTTTCTAGGATGTGATGGTGTTATTGGATCTTTTGGGTAGTCCACAGCCAACGTTTTACAACTTCTTTTCAGAAACGGAGAAGCTGTTTACAAGATTTGTTGACTTTGGTAATATAAATTTTTAGTGTCCTTAAATCCCCAATTCTATTTTATATACGTGTACATGAGAGGTATATATTAATTGAGCTTTTACTTTTTGCAAACATTTTTAATGCCCAAGTGAAATAGAAGGGAAAAACCACTAAGTGTAAATTACAGACAATTTTAAAACATCTACAATGTACATTACGATATATTGTTTGTTGAATAGCATTATCCAAAAGAATCACTTAAATACATGTATTGAAATAAAATTACCTTAGAAATGGCCATATTTTTTAAATATTGGATTAAATGCGAGTACATGCATGTATACAGTAGCACGTCCCAACCCGAGCATCACGCTTTGACATCTTCCTCGAGAATTTAAAGACACGCACTTGTAACTGGGGAAGTTCATGGTTAATTTTCCGTCCCGACTTTACAACTACAATAATTATAATAAATGGTGGCACTGTGCCCCAGGTGTGTAGAAGGACTCAGTCTTCACGCAAACGGGAACGCGTCCAAGCTCAGAACGTGTTCTGCTCATGATTTACGAGTGACTGTCATTACGACACTGGCCAAGAGGTCAACCGGGTCGGGTTATTTAACCCCGACCCGGGAATGTGGCGGCCTCTTCCACAATACTGTTGGAGCAAATTCCGTGCTCTCGTCAAAAATGCTAACAATTTTAAAACACATTCCTGCTGACTTTGACAAATCTAAACTCTATTTACAAGTAATGTACATGTACTGTATGTAATGTACATGTACATGTACAGTGGCTCCAAAAAGTATTGGCAACGTCACTTTTCTATGAATTAACTCTAAAAATGATTGCATTAGTCAAAAGCGGAAATATACATTTTGTTATCAATGTTTTAATAAAACAGCCTACACAATTTAGAAAAGATTTAAAAAGTGATATTTAAATAAATTTAAAATACCGAAAATTACACACCATTTTGCATGTACATGTATGCTATAAATTTGTATTGAAGAATGACAGGTTGTCAGACCTGTTCTGAAAAAAACAAATTACATGTACACGTCTTTAACGAGTGCTTTCCAAATACACTGTACATGGCATCAACATCGTACATGTACTAATACATGTAAATGGTTTTGACATCATAAACTATCAGAAATATAGTACATGTACAGTATGTTAGATAATGGACGCATACATGTAAATGGATAACGGCCAAAAATAAAACCATTTATGCGTGCATTATCTAAAATATTTCTGATACTAGTTTATAATCTCAAAACCATCTATGATGTTGATTTTTCAGAACACATCTAATAATCTTTCAATGGTCATTTTTCAATTCAAATTTAGCAACTTTTCTAAATTTTGTAGGCTGTTTTATAAAACATTTACAACAACATGTACATGTATATTTCAGTTTTTAACTAATGCAATTATTTTCAGTTATTCATAAAAAAGTGCAATTGCCAATACTTTTTGGAGCCAATGTACATACTGTATCTGTGCATGTAGTTTGAAACCATTAAATAATCATTTCAACCCTTACATTTTTCAGAGAAGCAGCTAACAGCCCTTAATTTACTGAGAAATCACTCGAAGCCATATTTTATAAACAGAATGATGTTTGGAGGAATTGAAGACGACCACATTCCATTTCTAGAGAAAGGCAAGTACATGTACATGTATTTTATAATCGATTATACAAATATGATTATAGCATTACATAAAAAACGTGTGCGAAACATTACAATGTCGTAGTGCGTAAACCACAAATTAATAATTGTCCTTTTCTCAGGTGTTCGTATCGTCCATCTGATTCCTTATCCATTTCCAGAAGTGTGGCATAAAGATACGGATAATTTGGAGAACTTAAATTTCCCAACGATTGACAATTTAAACAAAATTCTTAGAGTATTCGTAGCCGGTTATCTGCAACTGCCACTGCAAAATGTCACGTTATGACTAAACGCGAGTGAGAATGTGGACTATGGTGAAATGCATCATCGCGAATTATAGAAAAAAACTTTGCAACCTTTTATGTGTTTGCTACATAAATTACTAACTTTGATAATGTTGGCAGTTACCACATTTAAAGTTACAGTATTTCACCTATTAAAATTGAGTGCATATCTACATTCTCACCTTCACATGTTGTGTAAATAATTTTACTAAAGCTCTCGTCCAATTTTTCTGCAATCCAAAATAATATTTAAACACATACAGTATTTAAGTACAATTTTTTAATTTTTGTGAATTCACTAATGCCAACAGCATTATGCCATCATAATGCCATCAGTGGCTGTGATTTTTAATAATCTTTTCATGATTGTTTTTATTTGTTAATTATAAAATTATATCTTAGGGCAATTGCTGGAAACAGTAATCAAAAACGGTTTTGTAAATTTCATTATTTGGCAGAACAGAAAGTTATGTATATTTATCGTACTGATCACTTCTTTAGCACAAATTATTTGCTCATTAATGCACAACAATTCAAATATTTATTAAAACGACCTTTTAACGTATTGTAATAGATTATTTGATTGTCTTGGACCAATGGCAGTGATTGTAAATGATTTTAATAGATGAAAATGTATTTCTAATGTAAGCATTGCTGGCAAATTCGGAAACCTACAAAATGCACAAGAACTGAATGTTTGTTTATAAATGAAATATGTTGGGTGTTTAATAAAATTGTAAAGTTATAATAAGAAAGACTGCTCACCTTGTCAGAAATTGATATCGTTACAACGAATGCTTAATAGTCTGGAATAATTATAATACACAGGTAGTACAGTTGTGAAATACATTACTCGATTTATGTACACGGCAAAACGTTAAATTACACAAATTGTTTTTCAACAAATTTCTGGAAAACAAATAACTTTATAAATTTTTATAAGCAATTTATGTAACTAACAAATCTACATGTAAATGTCGTCAATGTGTCATAAGCCATTAATTTAAGTCAAACAACCCCAAGAAGAGAGTTGAGAAACCAACCAAGAAATTACAAGACATTTGATTAATAATATGCAATGGTGAAAAAGGGGAAATGTTAAATTTATTCTGAATTGAGCAAAGTTATTTCATTAAAAGAAAGAATAAATAAACTACATGTTGAATAATAACAGTTACTTAAATTTTAAAAAATAAGTATAAGATGTACTGGATTTACATTTATATTAATATTTACAATGTATTTAACCGTCAGGTAAGAAATATATATTTAAAATGGAAAGGGTAATTTCGTTGATTTCTATTAAGAATAAAATAGATATTTCGCAGCTACAAAGTTACAATAAGTATGATTTTACGTTTTTGTAACTAGAAATATGCTGTAGCAACCTAAAGGTTTATTGCTAATGTACAGTATACAATGCAATTTGGTTTTATCAAAAAGATATTATTTAAAATTATTTAAATTGAATAAAAATAGAGATATGATACAACCATAACTCGTCATACGGCCTAGACAAGTTGCTGAAAAGTTGTCAGTAAAGCGAAATTCCTTATAACGAATCATTTATTTTTATATACATGTATATGTCCATTCAAATTTAAAGGGTCCTATGTTCGTTGTTTTTACGGAAACCTAAATAATAAAATAAGTCGCAATCTACTGATAATTAGAAAAGGTAGTTACGGCAAAAATTCACACAAACAGCAGCCGTATAACGAGGTATAGGTGTATTATTTAATGCTTTTTGCCTTCGAAGTTTTAATGAGAAATCGTTGAAATAATATATTTCGAAAGTTTTAATGTTAATATCAATTTCGAAATTCTGCAAATTTCGTATAAAAAAACAATACAACTAATTTGCCGTCTAAATTAAAAAAAAAAACTGGTATGAATTTTCACAAAGATAACTTTCCTTACAATAAATTATCAAATATAACAGAAAATAAGCTGCCACAAATTAGTCATTCCTACACCATAATGAGGTGAATATGGTAGGCTACATCTAATTCAATGACTAAGAATATTGGTGCAAAATTTGACAATCTTGCAATTGTACGTTATTTTATGTATCGAAAAAAGATGAAAACACAATGGTAATCAATCCTTAAAAATATGCACAATGAATACAAATAGATTAGCGTAAAAAAATAATTTACCTTATTATCCTATCATACACGATATTATTATTATAATTAGTATTGTACGTTTGTCTTGTTCTTGAAAAGTTTACTTTACGTCTTGTAATGATTACACAACCTAATTATTATAAAAACAAAAGGTGAAAGGCGCTTAACAGACCATGGTCTAGAGGCCGCACAAACTTGAGATCTGACATTTATAACTAAATTAACGATAAGCGTCTCAGCCCCATAGGCATATACAGCGAAACCTGTGAATAGCGCACCCACTTGGGATCGAACCATGGTGTGTGCTACTTGAAGGAATATGCTATATGAAGGTTCAGCTAAAGTGATGGCCACACACCGCGGGTATTTATGTACATGTACAACTGTACACATATGTGTGTACATGCACACCCTAGTCAAAATCTTAAGTATAGTTAGTATACTTTTGGTATACTAAGTAAGACAAGTATAGAAAAGTATGCACAAAAGTATACTTTGAAGTTTATCAAAGTATATGAAAGTATACTTTGAAGTATACTTTCATATACTTCAAAGTATATAAAAGTTCATGTATACCAAATAGTCCAAAAAAAGTACACTTGGTATACTTTCCAGTTTACTTTCTAGTATACTTTTTAGTTTACCATAAAATATGACTACATGTATACAAATGCAAACATTTGCGTGTACATACCGTAAATATTACCATAATTAAGATGCACAAAGTAAGATGTTGCATTTTTAATGTTTTTTAACATTAAACAGAACAAAATTGCTTTTCACATGTAAAATCATGATTCTGTCCCAGGAAACGAGTGTGCAAGTCGCGTTTCGCAAGTAATACGCTATATAAATGTAAGTTTGTTCCTTAAAATAGATCCATGCCGACTGTTAGGGTGCGCTACTTCCATGAAGTACGCTATATGGAGGGCTCTTATTCACAGTTTTTATACTGTAGAATTTTTCTATGATCCTATTGTTAACAATAGAAACCAGCGGGCTAAATAAAAATATAAATTTGGACCAGGGTAGTGAAGAATTAAACAGATTTCTAGATTATAAACGTGAAATCGCCAGGCCAGTTTGTCAGTGGGGAAAATGCCTC
Organism: Xestoiulus laeticollis; assembly: GCA_034698905.1. Lineage (NCBI taxonomy): Eukaryota > Metazoa > Arthropoda > Diplopoda > Julida > Julidae > Xestoiulus > Xestoiulus laeticollis. The sequence continues at coordinate 8,766 of JAQGCC010002111.1, read as the reverse complement.
AATGCTGGTAATTGACTATTCTTAATATAGGCCTACATGCAAATTTAAGTGTACTTGCATGTTGAAGCATTGGGGAATTCATCGGAATTGATTTCCTAAAATGCAGCGTTCCGATTGGTTGGCCGCCATATCCTGATGGTGGGAATTTCACAATAGGAACGCTGCACGCCGGAATTCAATTCCGATGAATTCTCCTATATTCCAAAATGTAAGTAACCACTGTAACCTAACACTTTCCAAATGAATATCCTTGCCTAACTTTCACGAAAGTGACACCAAACGGCCCTGTTATGAAATAATTAGTTGACTGCATTGGAAGAACAGTTATTTAAATAGTTGATGTCAAAATTGATGTAATTTAAAAGTAGGCCTACGCAATGACAAAATCAGGGCTGTACTGAATATTCGCTTCGGGGTCGAATAGTGGGCCAAATAGCTATTTGACCATATAGTAGTGGCCGGACACCAATTTCTGCATATGTGGCGCTGCTATAAAGCAAGTGGACTGAAGTGACTTTTTCATTAACATAATAAACATAATAGAAAGATTGAGCAAAACGTAAAAACACTCACAGCTTACGATTCCTTTTCGAAAACGAATGACTGTGGTCACTTTGAGCAGCTAGTCATCAATACATTTTTCCTAATGCATCTTTTGACAAAAGCGCCTTACGTTTCGAGTCACCACTCAGGCACATTTGTAAAATGTTTGCAAAATGTTTCAATTCAATTCGTTACCCAGCAGTCAGCATGTTCAAATTCAATTCAATTCAATTCCTTACCCTGCAGTCAGCATGTAACTTGCCATGTGGCAGGGGGCAAATTGCCAGATTTTTAAGGGGAAGAGTATACGGTGTTTGCCAAGTACCCTAAGCGCGTCTGCTTTCGTGCACGTTTTCAACTTGCGGGATTACCTTTCATACTGCACAAGTGTTGTACAACAACTGCGCAATCTTTCTATTATATATTGCGCATCAGCTCGTTTTAGTCACAGACGTCATCTGAATTGCAGAAAAACGAGCTGGTCATGCGTCAAAATAAACACCCGTTTGTACAGCATTCTTGTAGCTGTTGGACGGTCTGAACTCTGGTGAACCATTACCCTAGTTGAGCACTTTAATTCACCAAAACCTGCAAACAGCGCAAACCTTTTGGACAAAGCCAAAAGCTATGTTATTTGCAGGTTCAGAAAAAGTGATGACCATGCACACTGTGCCAACTGTGAGTTATTGCTAGCTCCAGGGTCATCACTGTTAAGAGGTACACTATTTACAAATTTTGGTGTACACCATCATGTAAATATACTGAAACTTTAATAGCCTATAAAAAGGCATTTTATTTACCTTTGTCCATATTGGTGTTCAGGAATTTTGATGCAAAACCGGTATCGCTATCGCCCGCAATTCAGATGCGTCAAACTACACTAGAACCCATAAATATACACAAATGTGTACTTCATATAAGCTTAGGAAGCGTCCATAAATCTAGTGGATACTTTTTGAGGGAAATTCAACACTCTCCCCACCCTCTGTGAACTCTTTAATTGTCGATTTTCAACAACTCCTCCCCCTGGTCCACGTGGACCGATGTTTTTTCGTAATTTTCTGATCTAAAAATGACGTCTTTTTTCATAAAAGTTTCTTAAAATTGTCATAAAAGTCCATAGGCAATTTACGGAACTTCCCCTCCTCCCCTGTGGACTTTTGTGGATTTTCTTCAACTTCTCCCCCTAGTAGTACATACGCTCACTCGTATAAAATTTGAAATAGTGTTGGTAGACCAACACGTATATGAATTTTGTACAATTACTTTGTATTCTATTTTGTATAATTTTGTATTCTTATTCAGCTGAATAGTTGGTCCAATTATTCGTATTTGGACCTATATGTGGTACAGCCCTAGACCAAATTGAAGATCATAAAAACTTCCACACACCTCCGGCACGACAAATCTTGAGGCTTTAATAGCGAGATTATAAGCTGTCTTGCGTTCAAGGCGAACATAAACGACAGTTTAGAAATTGCACATAGGCCTGGCTGTCAAATAGTTTACGTTCACGTGTACACAAACCTCGTCTGCTTTGAGTTCACGTTGAACGCAAACATGGAACAAATACATTGAAAATGACAGTGCTGCCAGATAACTTGTTCTGCGTTTACGTTGAACGCAAGACAGCTTTAATCTCGCTGTTGGCTTCAAGTTATAACCTGGACTACCCTACCCACACATGTTCGGGAAAATTAAAATAAAATCATTGAACAAAAACCGAACGCGGAATTGAAGGCAAAACCATATACTTGGGTTTCGAGCTGTTCAGTCTTGGTCTGCGCAGACACCGGAATTGTTCTTTGATTCCAATTTTAAGATCTGTACAGGTTGCGCCCGGCGATGCGAGTCCACCACACACGTACAGGAAAACCTTAAGATCAGGTCTGCACAGAGCAAAGGTTCAGGTTTTTCTCTACTCAGTGCCAAATTACTATGGGCCCTGCGGCTCCGAGAACATATGAATAATATCGACTTAATTTAATGTAACAGTATTGCTGAAGTATCACCATAATTACATAATATGGGAATCTCTTTGAAAATAATATTTTTTCTGTTTGTTTAATAAAATTGTTGGTTAGGAAATCATTGGTCCCGAGATTTTGACTGCCAGCACTGCCTCTACTTGTGTGGAAGCCTTAAGAATTCAAATGTGATGAATTAAATCTTATGAAAATTGGGTTACCTGAAAAAAAACAAGGGCACTATTTTGGAGAAAAACCGAGCTGAATGCAATATTGTATGAGGCATTGACAAGTCGATGCATCTAAGCAACCCCATTGGACCTCTCACAACCACATTTTTATAAAAATATCGACATTATTAGGGGCTAGTAGTGGTTTTCTCACAAGATCTTTCAATACCAACGTGCAAATAACTTAAAATAGGAAAACACTTAAATACATAGAACTTATCTGCTAAAAAATCAAGCGAATTCTTTACGGGGTTAACAATAAAAATTAAAAAGCATAGAAAAAAACAAAACAATCGCCATGAAAGCACGATTGACAACTTACTGGAAGATATTGCAGAATTCATAAAAAAATTGGCAGAACTTGTCAAATAAGTAAATTTTCTACTTAAACAACCAGTGAATGAATTTTTTGGCACGTGACATCTCACTGCCAAACAGGCTGACTGTTTCACAAATGGACGGAACCACGTGTCTGACAGTTCGTTTGTTGTCATCCTTGACAAGGATAACGCCACGATGCAATCTGATGACGGACAATGACCATCTATCCCACGATTAGCAGAGCAAAGGTGCCTGGTACGTTTCATAAATTGTTTCTTGACCAAAGGCGAGATTTGCACCGAGACTTGGAGTGGTAGCAGGTCAAATAAAACGGCCACCATGGCATGGAGGCAATTTTGTATTTTTGGCACAGAGAAGACTAAGAGCATTGTCGAAGTTCATTTCCGATTTGTGCTCTTCGGGGGACTGGTAACTCCATTGCTCTCGCTTATTCCAGATGGTGCCTTGACAATCTGAAAGATAAGTAGATCTTTAAATTACTCAAGGTAATTTTCGTAACCTCGAATGTAAACATAAAAATATAAGCCATCTATTCCCTAGCTGACGGAAAGGACAGAAAATAAATGTTCCATAGGAATAGGAATTATCTTTTCAAATCTAAACATTAATTAGGGTGGCCTTTCGAGATGGTCAAGTGTGTGGTAATACTGCTGTATGGTGCCTTTGCAGTACAATTGCACGAGATAAGCACATGCAAATCAATGATACCCTATTAATTTGTGTGTGCTCGTCTCGTGCTACATGCATTATATTGCAAAGTTGCCATAACAGGTATAATGTAAATCCAATCTGGAAGTCCAACTGTGGGACGTTAACAACCTTGTTCAAATATGTAACAATTTGATAAAATTAGGTAAGATACTGTATATGAAATTCAAGGTGCAAGAGATTAAAATACTACAATGAGAAACAAATACAAAAGGAAATGAATTAATTCAATCATTGGTAATTGCCCAGGATCCTATTTTGATGTACTGCATTCACAATTTTGTTTAGCAATGCTGATGCTTTTGTTTCTGTGCCTTCGGTTTTAATTCCAAACAGTTAAATAAAGATTGATCATGCCACTTGATTACGCACATGTTGAGAGTACAACTTTAGCACATGATGGTGAATCGAACCCAATGCATTGTCAATTAAGGTTGCTTCACTATTCCCATTAGTTTTAACATATATGGACTGGTTTAACTATTGGACTTACGAATATAGAAGCAAACTGACCTAATTGGTAGTGGATTAGCCAGGCAATTTGTTAACTTAGTATATGCGATGGATTAATAAATTATTGTTTTATGAAGTTTATAGCTAAAATATGACGTAAAACATGCCAAATTAGCTTTACCATTCCATGGCAATAAAAACGGATTAAGTTAATGAAAATCTGGGCAACACAATTCCACAAGAATTACAGAGTTAAGAAACAAATAAAAATGTTAAGCCTACTTGTATAGATGTTAGAAGTAAAACTCTTGGTTAGATATCCAAAGGCGTGCTCCCAAACGAGCCAAAGCAAAAAGCAGGTGCGGCATTACAAATCAAATCACCGGTTTCTCACCTGTTTTGCTTTGAGTCTCCGAAAGAAGCTTCGTGCGCAGACTGCATACTCACCTGGGAACTAGGTGTTAAAGACACTGGGATTGTTATGAACTGATGATGTCCAGAGGAACTGCCACCTGGGAATCGAGTAATTCTCAATCAAACTATCAAAACGTGCATTTCAAGTTATCCATGCGTCATTAATTAATTACCAGTCTCTTGAGGTAACTGCAGCGCTGAGGTTTGGCCCAGGTTAAATATTAGCCCTTCAGAGAGAGCAGCCGCAGTCGGCGATGCGTATACAACCCCTTGAGAAGTCTGATACATGACAGTTCCAGAAACAGAACTTGTTGAATTTGTCGATACCGGAGATAAATTAACCATATTACCTATTTCAAGAAAACGCCATAATTAGCAAAATTATAGGGCAAGTAAAGTTAAGTATTGCTTTTTAAGACAAGCAATCAATCCTTTGACAATTTAGCTGCTACTAAACATGCTGCCAATTTAAAAAAAAAAACGATTTCCGAGGATTTTCACCTTAGAGATGCTAAAGTTAAGTAACTGTAATGTAATCTGTCTAGCACAGCGATTCTCAAACTGGGTGCCGCAAAAATATTTAATTGTCACTAAGATTTAGCAGTAGAAACCGTTTTTAACGAAAAATTCGCATTAAACAAATGGAAGACTAATATTTTGCATTTTTTCTCATTTTTTCATGTATATTTTATGTTTTCGCTACTTTATTTTCAAATTGGAGCTACCAAACTTACAGGGAATTTCGCTCTATATTGCATGAAATTAATCCTAAAATTTCATGTTTTTTAAAGACAACCGAGCATTAAATTTGCACTGTTTTTTCTTCTTTTCCCAATTAAAGTACGTGTATTTTGGAAACTGTTAGGAACAATGGAATGTACAAGGACCTAGCATAAATATTCAATTATTTTTTTTTGTTTATGTATATGTATATTCCATTTCAGGGAAATATGTCTTTGTAGAGTTTCTAATTGTAGATGGTCTGGTAAACTTTACGAACATATTTTCATGAAATGTGATATACATATACATAAACAAAAAATTTAAACAAACAATAAAATATTTATGCTAGGTCCTCGTACATTTCATTTGTTCCTATCCGTTTTCCAAAATTAAATAAAAAAATAATTTAGAAAAAAATGCTTATTATGGTATGCAACCCTCTTAAGGGTTTTAAGGGGTGCCGTACATTTTTTTGTATCCTGGCAAGGATGCCTCGGCAAAAAAAGTTTGAGAACCGTTAGTCTAACAGACAAAACCAAAGTTTTTTTTTTCATTTGTAAATTTTTATAAAGTATAAGCTGTATGCCGCAACAACCCGGAAGTAGACTACACATTCTGAACTAAATCAAAATTGGCATATACACGTAAAATCATGATCAGCAAAATCGGTGTTGTACAACCATTTCTTAACCCTTTTCTATCCATCAAATATCTTTTTTAATAACTTTGAAATGTTTGTTCATTGAAAATCTAGTACAGCGGTGGCATCTAATTGAAATGTTATGTATGGTGCATGCATACCAGAAACTGATAAATTTTGTTGTGATGTAGGTACTATTGTGACAGTGTTGTGCGTTGGTGTGTCAACACCACTCGAATGAACAACACCAGCTTGGCCAAGTTTGTATAACGCCTGCTGTTGTTGTTGGTGATTGTTTCCCGCATGTCCATTGTTACCAGGTGAAGAATGCATGGATGGTAAGGAGCCCAATTGGAGGGATGTTCCCGGTGGTATTGCTCCTAGAAGCAATAACAACAATTAAGTGAAATGGTGTAAGAATTTTATGCTTAGCCACCACTAGAAATATAATGTTTGATGATTAAAAAGAAAAGGTTACCAGAACAGATAAAGCCTATGCAGCAAAAAATAAAGAAAGCAGTATTCATTAAAAAAATGTCACAAATGGGTTATAAATACCATCTTGAACAAAAAATATTTCATTTTGCAAACGAGTTTGTTTTAAGATATCATAGCGATTCTAAACCTCATATCATCAATTTAAATGCCTTATTTTATTTCTAGGCAATTTCCTGGGAGGCGAGTAAATAGATTATGTTGATTCGTTTTGTTATCGTTTAGATCATTTCATGGAAAACACACAAAAAAAAAAAAACGGGCACGTAGACAATTAAGAAATTTCAAATGACAGGCCCAAAAAATTTCTTTGTTGGAAGATATGCCGCCAAGAAAGGATAAAAAAAAAACTTTCAATTATTTTCCTAACTGGAACCTGTATAATACGGTTCCTATTAAAGTAAAAAGGGTTATTCAACTGCTGGCATAATATTACGGCAATGTAGAAGTAAAATAGAGTGTGACATAATTGCAAAAATATTACATGAAGAAGAAGTATTGAGAGGTTAAAGATACCCTAGAATAGCAGGATTAACTATTAGAATTATATTAAATCCTATACATATGCAATAATAAAAATTGATGAAGTACAGTGAAACCTGCGAATAGCGCACCCCATTGAGACCGAACCATTGGGTGTGCTACTTGGAGGGAAGTGCTATATGAAGGTTCAGCTAAAGTGATGACCATAATGAATCACATATTATTATCCTAATGAAGATGCACAAATATATATATGTTTAAATTTTAAATGGTTTTTAACATAAATAAAACCGAAAAATACATATAAAAAACAAATATACGCTCGTATACAACTGCACCTACATGTATGTAGATGTAGCCATTTATACTTTTTATTGGGTGCACATGCATGTATCTAAATACCTTTTATAAATGGTAAACATGCATTCAATATGCTATAATGCTAATGTATTTTATTTGACATTTATCGCCCTCATTTTGAGATTTCCCATTGGGTGAAATTTCATTGTTGCATGCTTTGGCATACGCTCTTTGCAGGTGAAACCGTGATTTTGTCCCGAGAAACTAGTGCACATGTCCCGTTTCGCAGAAAATACGCTATATATAGAAGAAGTTTGTTCTATAAAATCGATCCGTGCCGACTGAAAGGGGTGCGCTACTCCCAGGTAGTACGCTATATGGAGGGCTCTTATTTGCAGGTTTCAGTGTACCCCATGATATGAGTAAATCCAAGTGGAATTTTCTAAATTTGCATCATAGCATGATTAGTGTTCATTTTATTTACATGTGATTTAGTAAGCTAGGCTAATTGCGAGTGAAGTTATTTGTTGTGCAAAGCTGCTAAAATGAATCTGTGTTATAGAAGGTGCTAGCATTTTACCCTGCTCAGGTGAAACAGGTTTTCGTGCTAATTAATGAAGAAGAAGATGATGATGAATGAAATCGTTAAATTCTGCAAGTTCATAGGGTGGGCTCAGTGAGAGCTATCCCCTGTTAAAATTACCTTGTGCTAGAATAGTGGTGAAATTGGTCGCCGTTGGCTGTAGTTGCATCCCAGTATTATTTGATTTTGCATTCGGAGAAGCCTGTGAGTTTAAGAGGGTGGCACCCGTGATGTGGGCCAAAGATGAGGCGTGGTGACTCGGTGAATCTATTTGCGTATTGCCGCCATATAAACCCTGCGATTTAGGATTCTCCATCTGCAAACGAAAACGAAAAACATTACATGGCCTATATTTTAACGTCTGGGTGTTAAAATGGCTATGCAAATAGATCAAGACCTTAGCAATCCCAACACTTTTTATCACGGTAGATTACTACAATGTTACAATTGGGAAAACCACAGAATGGCTGCACACTCCTATAAGATGCTCTTTAACATCATCATACATGTATCTGATATCATTTAAGCGAAAGAAGTATCCATATTTCGTTGAGATTAAAAATAAATTTAAGTGAAGCGAGAAACATTACTTGAAACACTACATTTGCAATCATTTTTGTTAAGGCTGAACTAAACACCCCCTTTCCTATGGGGAAATTTCTTGACAAGCCCAGCGTCTTTTCTAATTAAAATTCTGGGAAAACAAAATTGGTAAAAATTCTGTTTTCATAGATCCAGGGTACAGAGACCATGTTTTTTTAAGAAAATGTCGGTTATTTTTAAAATTAATACGTTTTTTTTTTTAATTTCGCGGGTGTTTGGCATGGTCTTGCTGCCACCTGGTGTCAGCTACCTGCAATTTATCGTCGCGTTTCAAAAATTTAT
>JAQGCC010002110.1:0-19826 GCA_034698905.1 Xestoiulus laeticollis | reverse complement strand
TTTTATTTTATTTGTAAGTTCTTTTTGTGGTGGAAAAAGTAGAAAATTTAGGAGAAGAAGAAAGTGAGCCAGAAATGACTTCTCTTATACTACTACCAGGTTGTATAAAATGACTTAATATATATGACTTATATTAAATCCATTGAATTTTCTCAAAAAATGTTAAAAATAGATGGGATTTTCCCTTCACCTTCCCTTAGTTAGCGTTGGAAAATATACGACTTTTGCGAATCGTTGAATCTTAAGCTTTGGATAAATTCCCATTGCGTCTATCGCAATCTCGTAAAATCTGTGGAAAAGGGTGTAATGACATTGTAATGTGCGGCTGGCAATTAAACAGCTTCTGATTAAGAGGCCTATAGCAATGGCATTTGGCCGTTCCGAGACAAATTGCGAGAAGCCAAATACAACGTCGCTGTTAGAAGCCGTCTACTAAATATGATTGCATCTATGGCAATAACGATGCCAAGAGTTGATTTATTATTAATGAAGCGTATGGAAGGCGATGCTCAATGGTAATAGAATTTCCCGTTGTGTCCCGTGGACGAAATGATGAAGCGCGGGAGGTGCATTACATGCCGAAAAGAAATAAATGGCGTCTCCCAGGGTGAGGACGAGAAATTAATTTAAGATGGTGGCAATAATGACAAAGACATGATTTCAACCCACTGAGGACTGCATATATAAAAAGACCGTGAAGCATTTACTGATGCGACACTAAAGCATCATTTCCGGTCACCTCCGTAAGGCGGTCAGTCCTCAGTAATATACATATGACACTTCTTGATCGAAGGTATTTGCACGTGAGAGGTTAAATTTAGTTAAAATATTTATTTTTTAAATTATAGCTGATGATAACGATAAATAAAATAAGGTTTTAAGTAAAGGAGACATCCAATTTTGTGGCACATTTTTGTTATTATATTATCTTTATTAATACGTGCGTGTGTTCATTATATAACGTATGTCCAATGGTTATGCGACTATAACCTATAGACGCTCTAAATACTACATCTTGCTTTATTTCAAAAGCAAGATGTAGTATAAGATTTTTTTCTTAATAAAAATATTAACAAATTGTTATCAAAAGTTATGTTTTCGCTATACCAATTCAATTTATTATCCAATAGTGTGCCATGTGGTAAGTGAGTTAATATCCACACTTATACCAGACACACTAAACTATAAAAAGAAAGAAACACACCAAAAAAATAAACAATATTACCCATAAAAACTACAACAACAAAAGTTCAGTTTGAAATATTACCATTCAAATTGAATTACCAGCACATCAGGGTAATCTGGTCATCAAGTAAGGTGAAACGAGTAGTTTTAAATGATACATATACCTAATTGTGATTGGTAAGCTGCAGAAACTTGAAAAACTATTTTTTTAAACTTTTGAATTTGTAAGCATGTTTCCGCCTTAGAAAGGGCCAATCACCCAAAATTCATTTGTATTGAATGATTGCCAGCTTTATAGGGTTAACCAAGAAGCCCCTTAGAAGGGCTTCACACTAAACACCATTGTGTTCAGTGATTGCCTACCTTAAGGGGTTATTCAAGATGCCCCAGAAAGGGGCTTCACACTAAGCACCATTGTGTTCAGCGATTGCCTACCTTAATGGGGTTATAGAAGAAGCCAAGAAAGGGGATTCACATTAAGCACCAATGTGTCCAGTTATTGCCTACCTTAAAGCGGTTACCCAAGATGCCCCAGAAAGGAGCTTCCCACTAAGCACGATTGTATTCAGTGATTGCCTACCTTCTAGGGGTTACTCAAGAAACCCCAGAAAGGGGCTTCACACTAAGCACCATTGTGATCAGAGATTGCCTATCTACAAGGGATACCCATGAACCCCCAGAAAGGAGCTTCCCACTAAGCACCTTGTATTCATTGATTGCCTGCCTTCAAGGGGTCACCCCAGAAGCACCCCAGAAGAATTACCTGAGAAGTCATCATGAGGGGAAGCTTCACAAAAGATATTTGTGAGAAAAAATTGCCTGTTTTCAGGGGCATGTGACCCGAAGGTTGCGTGTGTGGGAGTTTGGCAACTGTCTATTACTGACATTTTTTTGGGTTAGGGCCTTAACAACAAACCGTCATCTTTGAATGTATGGCCCAGACGATTTCAGTGACAATCGATTTATGCCCAAAGTACAACAGCAGTACGCGTTATCAATTATTTACCTCGATGTTAGGAATACATTTCTCAAAATTGTAAAACATTAAATTATTCACCACTGCAAGAGTTTGCTTTAAGACAATCACATACAGCAATCGTTAAAACTTAAAACATGCTAAATCTAAACTTATTCACTTTTCATCAATCTATTTTAGAGAAATTCTTAGAAAGTATTTACACCTTCTTGATAGTCTTCATGAACCTCTCAAATGACCCTGGGACATTTTTACAGGCAATGCCCAGGTTACCGGGGTTTCATTAGCAAACACATGTAATATTTGTAAGAAATATATAGCGGCTCTTCGAATTCTTGTCCCAAAAAATAATAAATAGTAAAACAAGAGTAAGTAAGTAAGTAAAAAGGGTGGTGGAGTGAAGGAGGGGGGGGGGGGTTTGAAATTGATGAAGAAAATGAAGACAGAAAAGTAATGTTTTCACAGCTAATGGTTATTAGAGTGGCAAGAATGGGATGAAAAAGGCAGGAAAAAGAAAGAGAAAAGAGCGTCGATATAAACAGGAAGGAATGAAGAAAAAAAAAAAGACAATAGAGTAGTTGGTGTAACTTCAATGAGGATATTATCACGCAGAATTCATGTGTAAAAAGGATGAAACGCAGTTAAACGTCGTCATTTTCGTCGCGTTTTTCGTACCGGGGAAAATTGCCTTTTTGTTATCAGTTGCCAAACCGATACAGGCTCCTTCATTGTGGACGAATTTGGATCAATGGATGGCATGTATAGAGAGGGAGTTAAACGACAAATACCCCGAATTGGTTTCAAATCATGGCGAGGAAAAATAGAAGAAGAAAAAAAAAAGTATATATAGAAAGCATCTGTACGGGGCTTTTATTGCGAGCCCCCTATTGTTGAAAATGAAATTGTAGATAGGTTCATTGGAGAAAAAAAAAAGATGACTTGTCATGTAGCCGCTGACAAAGGAATCTAAAACCAGAGGTAATAAGGTAGCCTCGTTGCTGTGGGATTAGGCAGGATCATTGACAGCTTATGAGCACTGATATTAAGTAACCCAACTTTTTCTTTTTCATTGGCATCAATATGTTTAGCAAAGTTTCTTTTCTTAAAGGGCAAAGTAAAAGTTGTAATCAAGAAATACAATTGAACACCGAAAAATCGTGTTAAGAAAGAGTTTATAAAGGTTTCCATAGAAAACTTTCCTAAGTTTTCCGGTTTTTAAAACAATTTTTTCATGACCATCCTTACGACTGAAAATTCATGTATGTAACATGCTTAACAACTTCTTGTCTAGTTACATGCTCACAATGCTCACATTGGCTATTCTATAATTTTTCAAGTTCTGTAAATGGCGACCTTGACTTTTTGCCATTAGTTTTTACCATTATCATATCTAAATTAAACTCATAACTAATTTGCAAAATCGCTATTTTGCAAAAGAAATACAAATGGCAGATTAAACAATGGTAAGGTTAACTAAGATGCAGATTTATTTAGGTTACAAGCAGAAGCATGTCTGTACTGCAACAGTTGGAAACTTACCATTATAAGTAACTAATATAATATTAATGATAAAAGTAAGTATAGAAGTTTTTCGAGTGACCCCTTATAGATAAACGCGTTCAATAGTGAAATATAAACAGAAATGCGAACATGGAAAAGACGTTTACTAACTGACAGGTATGGAGACGTATTCCAATATCAATATTGTAACATGTCTGCTTGGATTGATAAAAAAAATGATAAATGACAACTGTGTGAATTTACATTTTAGCTGACGGCCTATTCCCATGCACTACATGTAAAGAACCTAGAATCCAGACGAAAATATTGGTTTGAAGAAGAAAAAAAATTGTAACTGAGCAACCCAGACAAATAAGAAAACAACGCTAACGAATGCGCACTTAATTTTTAAAACAAAAATATCGACAAATTTCCATAATGTCTAGAACGTAAATAAAATCTTGAAAAGCATAGAAAATCAATCGCTCCAAGTTTATATTTAAGCTAAAACTAGTAACGAAGGTCGTGAAAACGACTTATAAAGTTACACTTTAATGAAAATACAAAAAAATGATGAGTAATTAGAATGAAGATAATTCCCATGATTTCTGATCCAAAAAAAAATATTTACATATGAAGATGTGGTTGTAATTGAAAATGTATTGATAACATGGATCGAATTTTCAATTCTATATACACCATATATTAAATTCATTTTACAACCTATAAATGATAAACCCTTAAATAAACTATATGTATACGCTTAGAATTCATATATACATTTTACATGTACATGTAAATACCATACATTTTTGACATTATACGTAAGCCTAAAGGTTTGTCTTGTTTGTGCAGTATATAGAGATGCACCAAAATAGCTTCATATACATTACATGCATGTATTTCTAACTTGTTTCTACAGGCTCCGAGGCATTTAGAAAAATAAAATGCATCCTTGAAGTCTTCATGACATTTTTAAAACATTAAAGTAAGGTCTTATGGCAAGAGGATAATATACAGTCTTGTTCAATATGACTTTTTTCACCATTTTTTATTATTCCTCAAACCTTTTAATATATTTCTTAACTTTTACATGTACATTATATGAACAAAATAATTTGGATTCGTGCATTAAAAAACATTTATACGAACCCTTTTTATAATCGAATTTTATTTTTCCTTAAAATACATCTATATGCCTTTCGGTGCAGTCATATTTGTCAAGCATGTTTTCTGAGTTTATGTTGACAAACTTATTCAGTAAACAAATTTTTCTTTACGATGGAAGTCATCAGCCAAAATACCAGGCTTTGCCCATGTTAAACTTCAATGGACAAAATATTACGTGCAGCGCCCCCTTATGGTAGTAAGTTGTAATTTTTGTAGGGGATAGAAACGCGGTTTTAACACAGTATCACATTAGAAATAAACTTTTAAATAATAATATCTAGCGATCTAATCGTGATACCAAAATGAAACTTTGCGAGGTTTAAGATAATGATACGAAATAATTTTGTGAATTTTTTCAAAATTTTAAAATACATGTAGTATCTTTTTTGAAATATTAATGAAAAAAACCACCTTCATTGCTGGATACTTCAACCTCCTCTTCTCCCCTACAAGTCTTCAATTTTTATTTGCCACTACGTGACGCTACCTACTCGCGCATGCGCTGTTTTGTAATGCGGACCTTTTGGTAAACACAATCATTTTTGCTTTTGCAAATACAAAAAAATATTTGTCACTGTAGTTTCAGTAATAAATATCACTGTAAATCCAAAACTACAGTAGACCGTGTCTAAAATAATCCTGTGTAAAATAATACCCTTTTAGACAGGTTCAACTTTACTGCGTTTAGACTTAAATTGAACCAAACGGTGGCGCCCCCTATACCGTTTTCCATCCCATCTGTTTGCTTATCAATTACTGATGAGACTGCCGATAAATTACGCCTTGTCTAAGGGTTAAACTTTCGATTAGGTGGTAATTCCAGCTAATAAACACAAAGGCACTGCTATCAAATTGCTACATAATTTATTTTACGCATCAGGCGTGTTTAATAATCGATATCGCGTTATTTCATATGAAAAAAAATAACAGGAAAAACAATGACCTTTGCATCGTAAAGTATAAATTGGTGCCAACACCCATGCATTCGGCAATATTGGCATTCAAAGAGGATTGGCACGTTTTCGATAGCAGCTTTTGATATCGTAATTACGTCAATTATGAATTTAGCTCGTTTAGAAAAAGAGATGGCGTTTACTTACTACGGACGCCTTCTTTATATGCGTGAAAGATAGCCGTAAATTCCGTTAATAAAACTGCATTTATAGCCCATGCATAAACATTTCCTATGCAACAAAAGAATAAACCGCATTTGTCTACGGGAAATGCAAAACAAGACGCCTCAGTCACGAATTCCATTTTGTCTAAGACGAAATAAAAATCGGAAAAAAATTGTTTAAACTATTTTGGATGTGATATTTATACAGGTATGCATGAGTGACGTCATTTCAGCGCCATTTCTCCGCTGAAATTTGGATGCTGAATGCCCCAGTCATAGCATAACGGCGCTTCATTTATATCACGTGTTTTGTGGTTATAGAGCTATACGGCGCTTCATTTATATTTGCCTTCGCATTTATTCCGGTTTTTATTTTGTCTAAGAAAAGACAAAATTCGTGACCTCGATTAAAGCAAATGTTAAGTTTTATCAGTTTTCAGATTCTTAACGTAACGGCACTTCATTTCTATAACGTGTTCAGTGGATGTAGAGCTACAACGCTTTATTTACATCACGTGTTCAGTTGTTATAGAAATACGGCGCTTTATTGAAATGCTATTCAAGATGCATTTGCCATCGCATTTATTCCGGTTTTTATTTCGTCTAAGAATTAAGACAAAATTCGTGACCTCGATTAAAGCAAATGTTAATTTTTGTCCGATTTCAGATTTTCAAAAAATCAATATTAAAATAAAATGTGTAGTTTTAGATTTAAAGCAAATTTTCATTTTTATTTCATTGCTAATTAGTTAATAGAATTGTTATTATTAATTTTCATAAAGAGCATAATATTGGCCTCAATACTGTTATTAATTGCCCTTAAGGTCTTAGGGCACTATACCTGAATTGAAGCTTTAATGATCATTAGACGAAAAATCGACTTTGGTGAAATGTTACGAAAGCTAATCTGAAATTAATGATCTATTTAATCCCCGCTTAAAAACGAATGGTTTTACAACCCCATTTATGACGTTACGTATGCTGATCCAAGTCAATAGTGGTCCAATCTAAGGGGAATACCCAAACTAGTCCATACATGACCTATTTAAGTCAAGCCAATATTTATATTACACATGGACTTTCACTTATTTTTATATAACTGGAATATGTTTTTTTGCAAATATGACCATGCATACCACACAGATGGCATCACGTGCTACACTGCTATCAATCACCATGGCAACTGTAAAGTACAGAGGCGCCACCTAGTGTGCATACTGAGTTGACACCTCATAGTTTTCTACCAACAAGTGGTGAATGTAAAACACACCAAGATACCATCGTTGTGTCGTTTATTACTAACAGAGCGGAAACCTATTTGGGGAAACTCACTAGCGTTTATATATTCAAAAATATAAAAAATAAAGAAAGAATTTCACATGCAGCTTCCATTCCCTGAACAGACCATTAGCATTAATGTGGACCTATTAGGATTCGCAATGGGAGCTAGTATAGTGCCCACACACATGAATTATTAATTTTTTAAGAATTTAAATTTTGGCTAATTTGGTGGAAGATGTTTATATGTCTAACATGCCAAGAATAAACAAATTACGTACGGCATTACAAACAAAGCTACAAAAATGAATAGCCAAATTCAAAAAACCTCCGTTATTGGGCACTTGAATAGATATGCAGTATATTCTTCTTGTGACACACAAGAAAAACTACAACTATATGCATGCTTGTAATACTCAGATATTAGATGCGCTCACGATGGTAAACTTATAGCATTTTTAACCAAATTCGGCTAAGTTGGTATATGTCGGTTTGAGTACTGACACAAAACAACATGTCTGCATAATGCCAGGTTCGCACTACCCGTTTTTCCGACTGAAATCGGTCAGTGCGCATGCACATCGTATTTTTTCGTTTTGCACGCAAAGTCGGTCGCGCTATGGCTCCTCCCCAACCGACTCAAAAAAAGTCAAAACCATGTTGACTTTTTCCGACCGGGCGGACCAACTTTGGCGAATTGCACCTGCTTCTGGCTGCAGCAAAAACCAAATAGTCCAAGAATGAATTAATATCGACACTAGAGGTACCGTTAGAATTATAATAGATAATTTAATATAACTAATATGTTTTTCTTTTAAAAAACAAAGTTGACAGAGAATTAGAATAGATCTATGTGAAACCAGTACGGAAACGCGTGCAAAATGAAATCATCGAACGCTAGTTTTGCCAGTTGCAGGTATTTCTGGATGGATTCTATAAACTTACATATGGAATATAAGTTGCAACACCTTATTTTAATGTATATTTTGTAATTTTCTGCTAAAAATTACCGTTATTGCACGTACTTGACACTATATTGTACAAAGAATTGAGCGTCCCTAAGCAAAAGCGCCGTGACGGAAGTCGGTCTAATGAAAATCGTGCTTGTTTTCTTCTGTTGCCGACTAGTGACGTCATGAAGTCGGTAGTCGGTCGGCTCGGTGTAGTGCGAGTACGGCATAAAACAGATACATGTACACAATAAGATCACCT
Source organism: Xestoiulus laeticollis (assembly GCA_034698905.1). NCBI lineage: Eukaryota > Metazoa > Arthropoda > Diplopoda > Julida > Julidae > Xestoiulus > Xestoiulus laeticollis. The sequence continues at coordinate 11,388 of JAQGCC010002110.1, read as the reverse complement.
AAGAAATTCACCCAACGTCAGTGATGCCAAAATTCATGACCTGGGACGTAAACCAAAAACCTAAAATCTATCAGACACAAATGAAGATAGGAAAAATAGGTTCCATTAGTCTTACAAAACAAGATTTTCATCGCCCTTACTTAACCCCAAGGTTAAACAGGACAAACCCATGAAGTATTTTTCAATTGATGCTCGGATTTAGTGTTAACAAGATTTTATTTCCGTGTATAGGAGTCAGAATCCCTTCCGGTGTATTCATCTCCCGCTTTCACCCTTAGCCTCTTTATAAAGTCCTCTACTTTTTATGCCACATTTTTTTTTGTTATCCTACCCAGAGGTATATATTGTTGTTGTTACAGGCGTGTCGAAGAATGTATTTAATGTGGCAAACACAAGTGCTTATTCTAGCAGATTTTATTCCACTCAAGGAGTAGTGCACTTTTACATTTAGATTTATTGTTGCAAGGCAAGGTTGGCTTTTATATTTCCTCGGTGCAAACAGATGAAGTAGGAGAGTAAAGATGTGTAGCAGCAGAAATGGGACTCTGATGGGGAAAAAAGAAAATCTTTGAAATAGAGGATGAAAAAAAAATCTCGGTTATGAAGCAGAAAATGGGATTTTATGGGGGTGACTCCAGGCTGATTTTTTTTTTGCATCTAATGCAAAATACGTCTTTATACAAAAGACTTGTAGAAGTGGGAAATTAAGTACACGTAAAGCACATTTCTATAAAAAAAAACACAAATAGTAGGTAACAATGCACATCTTAGAAATAGCCGAACGTTTCTTATTCAAAAAGTTGCCACAAATATGGAAACAAGTTTCTAAATTTCACCTGATTTTGCGAGGATCATTTTTCTCTTAAGAGAAAAATTAATTACGATCAAAGGATGAAACTGAAATCGTTATTTGACGATGTAATTTTTTCAAATATCAACATCTCGTATTTCTTAGTTAAATAAGGTTTTCCCATGAGAAAATCTCGTAGAAAAAACTCATTTCAGTTATCCACCAATAAAAAAAAACTAGATAAAAAAGCACCTTTTTTATGAAAGGTTTTATGAAAGCAGAAAAATGTTAACTAATCAAAAGAAATATGAAACAGCAATTGAAATTTCTAGTACGTTATTGGTTTGCTTTTATATTTCAATTATATGGTTACTAGCCAAAATATATGTATAGGTTTAATGTCAATTGGTGAACACAATTGAAAACCAGGCAACGATATCATGTAACCATAATGCACCTCTTAGAAAAGCTTCTTTATATTGTGAGCATGTGAAACACTTTTTTAAGTTTTTGAAACACAAATTATTAGCCACATATTCACAAACATACTTTTATTCTTTATTTACACTATACGGTATGGTATATAAAAGATTAACAGGACAGAAGTCAAGATTCCCTCCAAAAGATTCTATCCACAAGCATGTGCCTCTGTATTTTGATGTGGCTGAAATTTAGAAGCTGAATGCACCCAGTATTGTAACGGCGCTCTTACATCACGTGTTTATTGATCATATATAGTAAAAGTTTGTATAACACCGCTTCATTGAAATGGCATTCAGGATACATTGCCTTCCCTATTACTTTTGTGTTTGCACAAATCTGCTTTCACTCTTTTAATTTGGCGTCGTCACGCATTTTATCCACTTGACATGCGGCAATCTAACTTACATAGAACTTAACAGATTTTTAATTTCGTCTAAGACAAAATAGAAAACGTAACCGTGTATTCGACTATTAAACCAAAATTACTCAACCAATAATTTAAAACAGGGCAAATTATTATAATAATGAGAAATAATAATCATGAACAATGCAATTTTGTTTGCAATTGCCATTGTTATTGTTATAAACTATTGTAAAAGTATAGCACACTGGGCTATGCATGTACACGTATATGTGAAAATATGTTTTCAAATTTGTTGTCCACAAGGTAAAATTATGATCTTGCCTAAGAGTCAATCTATGACAACGTAATAATGCAGATCTTAGTTCAATTGTACATGATGAGATACCTAACAAGTGCAAAAACGAATGAGGGATTTTAATCCCAATTTTATTGGGCGATCCGAATCGGAAATTTGAAATATACACGTATAATTATGTAATGTCCAAAAATCAATAAGAGCTTATTAAACTACATCTAAGAGGATTATTAATAGAAATAAGCTGGTCATAGAACGAAAACAACACTATCAACTCAGAAAAGCAGTTTTCTGGATTATAACTTCTCCTCGATAAACACAGCTACAGACAATATCATTATAAATATTATAAAATCATATCAAATCTACAAATTTATGTTTGCCAATTTCGATAACAGTCAACGTTTGACAAATAAGAAAAACCGAAGAATAAGTTTTAATCTTTCTTAAATGTATCACTTGAAAGTTGCTATCTGTGAATAGGAAACTACTAAATATGAAAAGCTGTTTTTTCAGACATTTTGAAAAAAAAAAGAGCAATACGATTAGATCAAAAACCAAAATTACATTCACTAAATCCGGGAAAAAACCCACTGAAAATCCACACGGGATCAATGGTATAAGTCAACTCTTTTAAACGTTGACCTATTTGTCCATTTACAAAAAAAACAAAAAAACAAAAAAACAAAGCACTTAACGACAATAAAGCAAAAAGGATTCGCAAAACACACACGTATCGATTTTTGTTTGCAAACGCGGGACAAACCCTAGGCTCTAGATATACATTATGTTTATTGACACACTCCGTGACATTTTATGAACCTTTTTTATACGGTTAATTAATGCTCATTGTAATAAATATTATCACATTCGACGTTGCTTCTATCTTAAAATAAATAAAACCATTCATTCATTGCCCCAGTCAAGTGTTTGTGAGTGGTCAAACAGTAGGGGCAAACAAGAAGTAGGCAATCACTGCAAACACAGAATCTTAACGCTATTGCCTGCCTACAGGGGTGCAGAAATTATAACATTCTTTTTGGGCTAAACATTATGAATATAATGAAGAAAAGTATGTATGTGTCTATGGGTACGTGTCGCAAAAACTTTTGATCCACTAACCCGATTGCTCCCAAATTTTCCACGAAAACTATTTCGTAGCCGAGGAAAAACATAGGCGGGTCAGCGATACCAAAATGTTACCACTTCCTCCAAAAATGTAACCCTTCCATGCTCGCATAGATAAACTAAATTGGACAATGTTGCTTGGGGGGCGCCACGATTGCAAAATATATGAGCATAAAATCGTTCTGTCATCTAAAGCCCACTTCGCACCGCACGCGAATCACTGGCGACGCTGTGCGGTAGAGTGCGGTGGCGCCAGATATGACGTCGGCGGCGTTGAGGCCGACGCTAAAAAGCCGCCATCTTTGTTCTTTAGCTCGCCTGAATTCAAAGGAGTGGAAACTATTGCGCCGTCACGTGTGAATGCCGATCTCTCGACGTAAAAGTGATTTCCGTTTTACGGTGGTGATTCGCGTGCGGTGCGAAGTGGGCTTAAGTGGATGGGACATTCGTTTGTTATGTCGAGCGTTTGTTATACTAAGAGATCTGTTTTTCACATTTTAATAATATAACCTTTTGACCTAATTCGACATAAATTCAGCCAATTACAAACTTGTATTCATTTCATCAATTTTCAAAAATTTTACAACAAATGGTGCATGTACACTGTCATATCATAACAACTGTTCCATTGTAACAGTGGAATTGATAACCGGGGCTATGTTGGCCAAATACCTTAACATTAACAATGGGCTTCAAGACGGATTTACAAGAACGTGACATCCGTTACCCTTATTTCATGTAGTTTTGGACCATGGTACATTTTTTATGTTTTAGTATTACTCTTAAAACATTTTCTGACAAAAACGTCTTTGTTTAACTCTTACGGTAAGGCATTTTTGTAAAGGTATCATAAGACACTTTATTTAAACACACTTTTTAATACACTTTTAACTAAAGATTAAGAATATGAGTACATGTAACACTATAATGAAAATGTAGTGCCCAGATCTTCACCTCCGCGCAACCAAAATGTGCAACGCACTCCCGTCCCCTGATTGGATCACAGAGGTCACCTGATCGAATCCAACCAATCAGGGGACGGTAGTGCGTTGCATCTGGGCATAGGTCTTACCAAATACACGTACATGTGCATTTCCATTTTACAAACTTCTCAACATAAATTTTGTAACCAAAACTTTGAAAGTACAGACGCCTGAAACAAATACCATCAAGGTCATGCAACTGGACATGTTGAGGCTATGTAAAAATGTGCCTACCCTACTCGAATCGGTTACCATGGCAGCTACAAAATCGCCTAAAAACCAGCCAAAAAACCTGGCGGGACAAGGCGAGAACAGGATCGCTATAGAGCCCATTTGAAAATGGATCGTAGTGACGTCAGATGCGCCCGGGGAGGTCATAAGCGTCGTTGGGGCGCCTCCTAAGCGTATAAACTTAGAAGGCAATCGGTGGGCTTGCATATGGGGCGAGTGTATTCAATCAGTAAGTTAAGTGGAGCATATGATTTCCAAGGTGCATTTATTGTGCCTATAGGATACGTGCTTGTTTTCTATGGCAACGTCAAAGTGACTTACTGATATTGCATATTTGCGGAGTACATTTGGCACAAAAGGTCTATAAAGTCCTAGCTAATAAATAGCAGAGCGAAAAGAGGCCAGAAACAAGTACATGTAGAAAAAAGAAAGAAAAAAGACCAGCGGGGATCCAAACACACGTGCCACTCGATTTGGACCCGCGGGGACCTCATTTGACTCCAATCGTGTTTGCAGTCAGAAATGGCCTCTGGTCAGAATAGGGACTACACCGGTATAGGGTTTGCAAATGAAGGGCTGTGGGGCCTCCGTTGGGGCTAAGCAAATGCGGGAGTGTTCGTTTACAAATTCGCGGAATAATAAGCATTTGAATGAAAAATCTCGAACACACTCCACGTGTCTTATACATACGAAATGAAGTGACCCAAAAGTGTATTGTACCAGACTCTAACGTATACGCTTCGAAAAGTGTACAGGTTCTTATATCCATATTGCAAAGAATAAGCTGCAAAATGCATAGTAATATGGCCATAAGAGAAATTGGCCACACTTGGCTATATATGAACTCTATATACACATGGGGCTACAACAGAAATCGGTCATATTTGGTTATATGAACGCCATGTGCATAGGGAGCCATATCGGAAATTGGTCATATTGGTTATACAGTATATGAACGAGGACCATATCAGAAATTGGTCATATTTTGTTATAACTCCAGACAGATGGGGTCATATCAGAAATTGGCCGCACTTGGTTATTTAAACTAAAATTGTATACACACGAAACCATCAGAAATAGGTAATATTTAGTTATATGAACTCCATAAACATGAGGCCATTATCAGAAATTGGTCATATTCGGTTATTTAAACTATACACACGGGACCATCAGAAATTGTTAATATTTGGTTATATGAACTCCATAAACATGAGGCCATTATCAGAAATAGGTCATATTCGGTTATTTAAACTAAATATACACACGGGACCATCAGGAATAGATCATATTTGGTTATATGAACTCCATAAACATGAGGCCATTATCAGAAATTGGTCATATTCGGTTATATGAATTCCACACATATAGATCGAGCCATATCAGAAATTGGTCATATTTGGTTATATCAACTCCACACACATACGGCCATATCAGAAATTGTTCATATTTCGTTATATGAACTCCATACACGAGGCAATAAAGAAATTGGTCATATGAACGCTTTACACATGGGACCATCAGAAATCGGTCATATTCGGTTATACAATTGTATGAACTCCACACACATAGATCCATATCAGAAATTGGTAATATTTGGCTTTATGAACTCCATACACATGGGGCCTTATCAAATTACATGTTGGCAAATTCATGTACATGTACATTACCAGGTCAAATGGTTCATATGGGTATGTTGTTCCCCCGATGAACTCTCCACCAGGTGGCGCCTTGGCATCAACGCCTTGACAAAGCGCCCTATCAGTGCCATCTTCTCACGTCGTCGCCCCCCATGGTCCACCAAAGTCCCCCTTAACGGCTCGATCTCTACCCTCGGCCCCTGATCATCCGTTAAGGGACCTTGGAGCAAAGGATTCTCTTGTTTTCTTGCGCAGCAAGCAGCAAAGGGCTTCCAGTCGATGTTATTGATTGGTGTACACATAAGGCGGTGGTGGTGGTGTACGTAGTTTGTTGTTGCGTCAAGGGGGGAAGGGGGGGATGAGCGGGCGAGGGGTAGGGTGGGGTTAAGGGGGGGGGATAAGAGTCTGTTCGAGTGGAAAAGCCGGAGCATCCGGAGGGATGTGAGTGGCGGTTACGTGTGTCATTCGCCGTGGCATGTACTCCAAATTAGATAAGGTTGCCGAACGATCCCGATAGGACGTAATTTGCATACGACAGGAAAATAGGACGGAGGGGGTGGGGTGGGGGTTAGAGGTAAGTAAGAGTGTATAATGACTACGGGTTCATCATATTTGACGCAGCCCAACTGAAACTAACTTGATGCAAGAAAGTGTCCCAAGTTTGAATAGTTTATGCAAATGTAGAGGCTATATTCATGCGCATGTATATGTATACAGTCATACATGTATATCCTTGAATATTACATTTGGCACAGATATAATGTACATGTATCTAAGAAATTTAAATACCATCTAACTGTATTAATATAAGATTCTTATTGATGAATATGTATTTGGTATACTGGGTGGACCAAAGGTCAGCGGGACTCCATTTGTCACTTTTTTCTTCTGGTGATACATAGTAGATTTTTCTGCTAGAGCCATCCTAGAGTTCTCTACCTGAACTCTAGGCATGTACATTAATGGGGTATGGCACTCTAGGGGCTTCAAAATGAATAACTAGTGTCCTACCCATTAATGTGCATGCCTAGAGTTCAGGTAGAGAGCTATAGGATGGCACTAGCTAGGATAACTCCAACAGAAAAATCTACTGTGTACCACCACCTTTATAGTTATGTAAATTATGTTAATGCGTTTAGATATGAATTCATGTGTGCTCTATCCAGTGATGTTATTAGATTTTACCTACGACCATTTTTTCACAAAAACCTCGAATTATAACTTTTGAGCCGTTACACTTAGGACAAAATGTGAAATTAGGAAAAGGGGGAGAATAGTCTGTTTGTATGAAATCAACTGTTCTCGTTTTCATTTGCAATTATTTAAATTTGCAATGGTTTTTTTTAAAAAAACAAGAGAAACACCTTAATGGTAGCTACGCTGCAGTTACAGAATAAGATTTAAGAAAAAAAAGCGTGGCTCTGACTTTCGGTCCACCCTGTATCTCGTTTTGATAATGCTACATAACTTATTTACTACATTTGCACCAATTGACCAACATTATAAAGTACTTAAAAGTGTTTGTTGAAAATGGCCCATGACCATCATCTTTTAACTTTTTTGGGTCACGGCATGAACCCCGATATCATTTATTTCATTTTCCACCACTAAAAATGCATTTAATTGCCAGTGCAGCTGCCTTTTTTTTATATAGAAAGTGTCAAGGTGCGCATCGTCACCCTGAAAAATAGGAAAAACGTGGCCACCTGCCACCTCGCTTATTTGGGATTTTTCGATTTTTTTATACAAGTAATAAAGACCATTTTTTTCATCGTGGTTCATATTAGAACTTTATTTTCCTTAGAGATTTTTTAGCTGAACAAGCTGTGGAAAAGCATCGAGAAGGCTGGATTTTCAACAAATATCCGCTCTTTTTGATCAATTGTGCCATAAAACAGATGCTTTTAAGAACAAACACAAAGTAATCAAACTGCATAAGAGAGAAAGAAAAAAAAAAAAAGTCTCGTATGTTACGAGATCTTAAGTGAACTTATTTGTTGAAACTTGATAATCGCATTTCTGCACCCATGAATCTATTGACTCTCTTTATAATGCCTATCACCCTTCTTTTTATTACGTATCATCAGGCATAGCTCTCCCGCATGGATGAATCTTCATGTTTCCTATGAGAGAGACAATTGACAGGCCCATTTGCATTTACAATGCTGCATGCCACAACGCATGCCTCGAGACATCAAGCCATATTGGAATCTTAACAAAAAATGTCTTAGTCTTAAAGGGTCTTAAGATATAATAGCTAAAAATTGTATAATTATAAGATACTTTCATCCAATGGTTTATTCCAAGTCGTAGTCTAAAACATTTTCTGAAGTGTCTTACTCTAAGACCATTTTTGAAAAATGTGTGTTTTGGTCTTACTTTTAGTTAATGTAAGATCTTGATAGAGGAGATGTATTGGTCTAACTCTTAGTCTAAGACCTATTCTGACGATGTGTCTTGTCTTTTTCTTAGACCAAGACCTTTTCTGACGAATTAAGTGTCTTGGTCTTACTCAAAGATCTTTTCTGATGAGGTGTCTAAATCTTACTCTTAGATTAAAACCTTTTCGGGTCTTACTCTTGGTCTAAGACCTTTTCTGACAGAGTCTAAGTCTTACTCTTAATTAGTCAAGGACCTTTTCTGATAATTAAAATAAGACTTAGCTTGCTCACAATGAAGTACATTACCTTGAAACTGCACTACTTTTCTGCAGTTAATGAAAGTGCATCCATAGTTGGTTTTACCCTTCCTGTCCCAGATAGGATCAATGCGTTATTTAAGGACCATGGGGTCATTTGCATATCCTCCACGGATGTCCCATTTGTATGCTTCGCATGGCTCGTTTTGGCTTCCGTAAAAAAAAAACTGGAACAAGCCTTTAATATTTTATCGTTTATCTTCTCGTTTTTCATTCGTGTATTTTAGTGCCTATGCCTTTGTCTGGGTTCGAGACCTCTCTTCACTCCCCCCAGCCCCCAACCCCTTCTTTTTTTTTGATTTTTGTTTTATAAAACCAAACCTTGGAAAATGATCGTTATGCCTTTCCACGTAGGCTTATGCTTGTTTTATTGCGTTTTTATCTGCCATTTCCTTATAGACCCTTTCTTCCATCGCTGGCTCTTCCGCAGATTATTATTGTTATTATTCGTCTATAACTTGGAATCATACGGGTTTGCCATCTATAATTTACGTTGTGCTTTCCACGTTTTGCACCTGAAAATGACCTAACGGAAGAACGGGATAAATAATAAAAATGTCAATTAGAAGGAAAGGGAACCTAAGCTGAAGCGCCGCGAACTTTTTAAGCTCTCTTCCTTATATATTGTAATATAAGCTGGAGAGAAATCCAGTCTTGCTAAAAAGATAAAAAGTACATGTTTTTTTTTGTATTCTGCAAAGAGTTTGTAGATGAAAAACTTATGTGAATTTAAAACGATAGCGTAGTGCACGAAACGATGGATTTGGAGCATGTTGCTAGCGCCCCTGCTGGCTAGTTCCTAATTTCCAACTAGTGCATCTTGATAAAATTCCACAAACTTTTTGTTGGAATTAGCATATAATTATGTAAGAAATTCTTTAGTTAATTTCTCAAATGTTTGTTTTATTGACCTTCCTAATTCGCATAAGTTGTTATTAATTACTTTGAGAGTTGTTTATTCACAGCTTTGCATTATGGGTAATAAAGAAGTAGGGCATTATGGCTAATGTAACTTCGCTGAGTGGCTATGTCTTGTTTCCTGGGCTACAGTGTGGAGACCATGGGAATTACAACACTTTTAAATACTTCATATCCATGCCATTTTAATTCCCTAGTTAGCAATATAAGACCTCAGCGTTACTTTTCCTATGCGACCACAACCGTTTACTTGAAAAGCGAGCATTTCCGAATGTAACAATTAAAGCATTGTAAAGCGTCTACGATACTTCAGAAATTTAGCCTCAAAAATGCTCTGCAAGTTCGTCAAAAAAGATTAAGAATGCCGGAACAAAGGTTTCCTTCCTGATATACATGTACATACAGGGATAATGACTAGCAATGAGACACCCAATCGAAAGAAGCAAAACAACTAATTTATTTGAAGGCATGCTCTCCGAATGAAGGGAACACATCGCCCTATTAGTGTAACTAGTAGAGCATAAAAATCGTTGTGCGTACAAATGGCCTTAAGATGCGCTCAGTCATAATCCTTCGGATGGTAGCTTCATACCACTGACCTCTTGGTCAAGCACGAACCTGTGGTTTTTCTCTAAAATCCCCTACAAATTTGAACGTTTTTGCTACGCTAAGTTACGACGCTATTTTGACGTCACTAGCAGACGACTTCGACAAGGCGTAAGGAAACTTAAGGCAACGTAAGAGAATATAAACAGTTTCTATTCCGACCAATGGGAAGAGAGATGGAAAAAGCAGACGTTCTTTTTTTTAAGTTTATAGCAGATGCCGAGCGCTGAAAAGCACAGAAAGAGCAAGAATGTAGCAAAATTATCTTCTATAGGGGGCGCTGAAAGCTTACGTCAGAAAAAAGTTAACTTAGAAATGTGTAGGGTGTTGGCATAATGTAGGCGTAATGTAAGGCAGGGTACCGAAAATTAGGCAGCGTAACGTAAGAAAACGTTCAAATGTGTAGGGTGCTTAATTTACTGTCTAAAATTACTATTGTATAGTAACGATTCATCACTATGGTAAAACTAACCTTTCTTTAACTAGTGCCATTTAAATTGACGTCTTTTTGAGTAAGTGTAAGTATAGCCATGGGTTGAACAAGGTGGCATGCATTCGTGCAGAGTATAGGCTAATTTTTGCCATCCATTAGCCTGCCCTTCAACCTGAACCCCATGTACAGGAGTAAACAAAATAACATGAACACTTGCTACAACTCAGCATTTTTTTCTTTTTAAGACGCTGGACAATATTTTGGTACAACCTCAATTATTCTTTGAAATAGACGCGTACTCGTACAAAGACATCTACCAATCTCAAATTTTACAATATTTTGAAATACGTTCACTAAAATACATTGACGCAAGATCTACAATATTTAAAAAAAAATAAAACTCAAAGAAGACGATTAAGGTTAGGGTACTTACATGTTGGAGCATCATCCGAATGAATTCTTGAACTGCAGCGTTCTGATTGGAAATTCGGAAATTCCCTCCATCAGGAAATGGCGGTCTACCAATCGGAACGCTGCATTTCAGGAATTCATTCAGATGATGCTCCAACATTTATTAGTACAGTTACCGTCTAGCTGGGGAATTCAAGTGCTTCAATACACATCTGTAAATAACCATGTTAAATTTATCTGTTCCCTGCAAAAGGACTGCAGGGATTACAGCGCTTCTACTACAGGACACGTCTTAAGTCCTAACAATTAATAGCGGGAATGAGCACGCCTACCTTAAAGGCTGCTTTACACTGTAAAGCATTAGGCACTAAACCTTATGCCATAAATCTTAAATCATGTGCCAATTTTAAA
>JAQGCC010002109.1:0-19831 GCA_034698905.1 Xestoiulus laeticollis | reverse complement strand
TAACAAGTAGTTTTTTTAAAAGTATGTTTCAAAATTTCCCTCATAGCAAAACATGCAGTTCAGAGTCAGTTCAGTTCACCCATAAATAAGCGTTATACTGTTTTAAATAACTTTTAGAACCAATTAAAATATTAATCTCGTGACACAACAGGATGTTCTTTGTCTATGATCTCAGATATCAAAGTGCCATTCATTATAAACAGTCATATTTAACATTGTGGAATAGTGAAGATAATATGCTAATACGTGAGAGGTATGGACATTTTGATCTGGGACCTGGCACTGTTCGTTATATCGAGCCGACTATAATGTAAATTGAATACTGCAGAGGGTCGCCAAAAATGCTCTGGTATAGCAGCAGCTTAGCCAAGTTTACGATAATTGTTGAAGTTTAAATTAAACCTAGGTTCCACGACACATAAAATATAACAATGAAGTCAGCATTTCCTAACTAAAGCTGTCAAGCATTGAACAAAATCTGCATGGAATGAAACTTGTTTTTATCTTTAATTCAATTTATTGTGAAATAAGAAAGTAATTTCCAAGTTCATACCATAACATTTTAATAGGGCAAAAAATAGTGCTTCCAGTCTTAAAGAAAACATACTGATGAATATATTATATAACAAGAATATTATATTGTAACCACAAAACACGATATTATTTGTTGAAGAAATCACGATCTTTAACAGCGAGTAATTCTGAGCTCATCCAAATTATCGCCTTCTTTGTCATGTGACTGGCTCAAGAATGCCATATTCGCAGTTTTTAATTTTGCGACAGCGTTGCCAGCAAGAGAAGGTGCTGGACTAATGCTGGGTGTGGAACAACGGGAGCTACTAAGATCACACTGCTCAAGGAGGCGCAGGAATTCTTCTGGAGATGGTCCCCCTGTGTTTGGTGCTGTAATGAAAAGAGGTATGTAGTTTTGTAAAATTGATGACGATAAATATTTACATTTTCTGTTATGTTAGGGGAAACGCTTACCTTGTTCTCCCTTGTTTAATAAATCTAATGCCGTTGTTAAATCCCACATTTGCACAGCCCCACTAGTGTGCCCCGTGAATAGGTAGCGCCTGGGTCGAGATCCCATCCGATTAGAGCCGTCACACTCGTGTACACAAAATGCGGTTATGGAAGCTCCGTCGACAGATTTCACCACGCAAATTCTGAAAAGTAACATTCAAAATGATTTGGTAAGGCCAATAAGATTTTTATTTTTTTGTTGTTAAAAATTGGATTTTGTACACCGCAGAAATTTTTATCAGCTTTGTACTATGGGTATTGATAGCATAGCAATAGTGGCAATTAACGTTAAAATTAGAAAAACCTTTTTCCAGTTGATGATAGACGAACATATAGTTGGTCGGTTTCTGGCACCACTTTTTGGATGAAAACCTGCTCGTCGTCCTGCTCTCCGTATGGACCTGCAAATAGTTTACTTTATAATTGCCTTTTTTTTACGGACAAATATGGTGCAACAGAAAACAAAGTGATTATCTGTACCACAGTCGTTTCCTGCAGCATAGCTAACGTTGGGTTCGACGTCTTCGAGGGAAACTATTTTAAACGATGATAGGGGAGTTGATCCTGGCTGGGTTGATATCATGCCACGGAAACGTGTCACGCCCCATGCTCGAACGTGATTATACTCTGAACAAACTGAGCAGTAATAATAAGAAAATGTATGAAATGCGAGGCGGTGTTTTTTTTTTCCTCCAATAAGTATGTTGGATGATACGCTTACCTGATACCAGATATTTTTCTGACAGCATAACTCTAGTAACGGGGCTACGATGAACAGTAAACGTTTGAAATAGTTGTGGTCCATGGCCTACTGTTTCTGGATGTTGTACAATCACTCGCACGGCACCAGAACTGGTTCCGTATGCGATTTCTATCCAGTTTCCGCACATGCCTACCAAATAGATTGTTAAGAAAGTACACGCATATCCATATGAAAGTGATAGCTTTTACTGACTTGTTTTCGGAGTTAAATATACGCTGATTGCGGTAATGACGTCGTTGGACGAATCTTTGTAAAGCTCCGTTATAAGTAGATCGTTATCTTTCATTCTTAAAGGAAATTTTTGCATATCTATGTAATAGATGGAACCGTTGTTGCACCCAAGTAGGAGGAAAGAACCAGCAGTGTCAAAACTGGCTATGGGAACAACATCTTGAATCTGGAATAGATTTCAAATAGTGTGGCTATATTGAAGTTAAATTAACAAAATGTCTTTGAATGCTTAAGTTGTTCTACCTGCCAGTGTTGAGTCATGGAATGCCAAACACCAACTTTTCCCGTATGGCTCAAAGCTACTAATTGACTACCGATGAAAAATAGATAGTCCACGGGAACGTGAAGATTGAAAATTCCTGAAATTAGAAGCAGCATTAAAATGGCTTTTCATATGCTTTTTTGAAAATGAAGTTTAAAAACTCACCAATATCTGTGCGAATTCCATCTTCTGTAATGCCCCACAAGCGAATGTAGTTTCCATAAGAAATGGCCAACATTTTATTGCTATATTCAGCCGATTGGTTGGGGAGAACAACTTTGGCATTGAGCGCAGCCCTCTCGATTGTCTGTTCGATGTAAGGACTCGTGAAAGCCAACTGCCAACCACTCGAATCTTTATTTCTTCAAATGATAAAGAATGTAAGTGTTAACATTTTTGACATAAGACCAGATTAGCTTTGCTCTAACATGCTATACTAAATGAATAATTTATTTTTGCGCATCCATTAAAACTAGTTTTTTTTTTTCAATTGCACTACCTGTAGCACGTAACAAAATGAGCATTGACGACAGCAATCCAATTATGGTGACCTTTAATAATTCTAACGCGCAGTGGGTCGATCCATTGGGTTCCTTGGTTGGTGAACAGCACACCCAAATCTGTGCGCACCAGTTTGTTGAGGTCAGCCGAAGAAGTGCGTGCATGACGCAGGTCCAAGGTGGCCGAGTGGCTGTGACCATTTCGGGCACTGAGTGCATGCAGATCCGAAGAACTGCGTGCATGCGTGGGCCGGAAATCTAGCGACGAATTACGAGAGTGAGTGCCTCTGGGAACCGTGGCTTCGGTGACACGAACTATCGATCCTGGCCTAGCTGCTTCGAGGGGGCGACAATCTCCCGCATTTGGGGTTGCGGAATGAGTGCTGCTAATGCTCCCTTGATGCCCGTGTTGAATGGGAATTGTACTTGTACTGCTGGCGCTGCTTGGACCTGCTGCTGCATCGACACTTACAACAGGAGAATTAACAGCATTTGGCAATGGACATCTTGGAAGAGATGTCGGTGGTTGCGAGTTGGGCTCTGGTACTGGAATACCTGACCAAATGTGTGAGAATAATTTCATCAATTTTTTCTGCAAGTGGGCAAAATTCTATCGTTGAAGGCTGTTACTTCCAATATAATTTTAGCGACGTGAAAGACTATTACAACAAACTTACATGGAGGAGGCAGGTAGCCATGGAAAAGTACATCGCCACATGATGAGTGGTTCAAATCTTCACATAACATCAAACGTTTTACTAATAGTTAATATGAACAAGAAAGACATTTATATTTAACTATTAAGATCAACATGACATTTATCCAATGAGTTTTATTCACTAACCCAGGGGTGCTATTCCATAGAACTCGGCTTCATGGCGCAACGAACTAACGTCTACACCCCTAAATTGAAAAAAAAATTGTTTTTTTTTTTGTAAAAATAACTTATTTGCTAACGAAAATATGCTGCATATAAACATTATATATTCCTTATTTATGTCATTATTTAAAAATTATTATTACTTTAGATCTATGTCACGACTTCTTAGGTAACTGAGTATTGTTGCAAATAATTTAGGGTCTCTGTCAATAAAAATCTGTAAAACAAACAAAACATTTATTACAAATTATCCGTAATTTTGAGAAACAACTGTACAACGTATAACTAAATTAAGGCTTTTAAAAAGCTTACAGCCCCAGTTTCATCTCGCAGCGTTGATATTCGACCGCTGAGCATGCTATACAGAATTGAAGAAAAATCAATTAATAAGTTTTATGAAAATGTCACAACGCAAAATATTTTTGCAATGTACATCAGAACTGGTGTAGTACATTTTTAGCCGGTATATACTGTAGATAAACACCAGCTTCCAGATTACTTAATATTTCATTGTATAATACCTGGTGAAAAATGAGTCCGGAATCCATGTTAATGTTTGGCGGGATGTAGAAAACCTATGATGTGAAATATAAAATGCATGCATAGCTTTTAACATACATGTACTTCGTACTTTATAAATCGTGTACACACTGGTCAAAAAACCAATAGAGAAATTGTATGGTTTTTATTGTTATTTGTACCAGGGTGGCAAACACTTTTTCAAATTCAATATTTAGGACTTTTTAAGACTTTTTAAAATGCGACTTTTTGAAATATAGACTTTTATTTTTAATTCGCATTTATGCCAAAATTAATACAAAATTTAGGCTACAGTAATTTTAGTGCAGATTCGTAATCACCAACAACAAAAAAATGCTCTAAATTCTTAACCAGTTTTAAACTTATTCAACATGCTGTTCCAAAAATCATGCTTTTATTTTCAGGAAAATTCTAACTAATAGTGATGCAGAAGCATGATAAAAGCATGATTTATGGAACAGCATGTTGAATAAGTATAAAACTGATTTAGATATCAGCGCTCTGCAAGTCATGAATATTTATAGAGCATAATTTACAGTAGCAGTCCTCATAACTGCAGGGGTAATTTAAACTTTTGAAACATCACTTTTACAACAATTATTCGATTATTAAGAGGGTATTTAGGACTTGTTTGTCACCCTATATGCTGTTGAACTGTTTTAATTTATTGTGCAATATGATCCAGTCAATAGCTAGACATAATGATCATGTAATGATAGAAACTAATAAGACCAATAGTATTTCTCTATTGTTTTATATATATTACACGTACATGGATGTAGTTGGCATTTTTAAATGTACTCCCCTTCACTATATTTCAATGGAGGATAAAAAGATGTTATAACATCTTTTTTATTCTCCATTGAAACCGTGACAGTAAATAAATTAATATACAGTATGTTAATTAATTGCTAGCAAGTTTATATAATTGTACTCGCTATAGTATAAGAAGAGTTCATTTGTTATTTGTATTTTCCATTATGTTACTGGTTTCCATGACACCATAACATGACACGACGTATAAATTATAATGATTGTAAATTAATTAATTGGCATAACTTTTTTTCATTTATATAGGACACTTAAGTGTGTCAACCTCATATGGTTAACAAATAGTAAATACTATTTATTTGCATAAAACCCGAATAAATGTTCACAGGATAGCTAGATAAAACAAGATTCACAGAAAGATGCATGCAGCTATACAATTAAACACGTATGTATATTTTAAATAAATCGAAACAATGTATGAAATCTGACGGGCACTCGATATTATTGGTGATCTTGATAATTTATAAATAAAAGCGAAATTTAAACTTTGAACTTTAGACTTTCTTACCTGGTACCACCTACATTTAGATGAATTATATCCCCAGGAAATATAGGATGGTAATTTGAGGAAGCCATGATAGATTTCCTCTATTTATTTATTGAAATGTTGATTGTATGTAGGTCCGAGGTATTATGGGAAATTGGGAATGTATAGCTGGTGTATCCAAATTGTGCTTGATAATTTTCTTTCTTTATATCCCTATGTTATATTGTATATTAAATAAGCAAATAAACGTAATTAACATAATTAAAATAACGTGTATATTGCAATAATCTTTTATTTAGATTAGAAAATTATTCTTTTTGTATTTAAATGGTATCGAATTACAAATAAATGTTGACATGCTAAATGATCGTAAAGATAGGAGGTGTTATCTGGTAGCATTGTCACCTAAGTTCATCAATGTCGGGAGGTTTGTTATTGTCTTCCGTGTCCATCTTTTGCAGTAAAAATTAAGAAATCGGCGTCGAGACAGTTGAAACGGTTCTACTTAAAGCACATGGCTATCTTTGCAAAACTTTAGAAGATCAGGTAAGACGAATAACTGTTTTTTAATATTAAGGGAACGCGAATTTTGGGTTGGTGTGAATCGGGCAATGGCGGAAATAGGGTTGAAGCCAGTCCTCGCGGTCCCTAGGAGGTTACAGCTGATATATGCATTTAAACCCAGTGTGCGATTTTCGGATATGTTAAGTTTTTGGTATAACTGTTTACTATTTTATTTTGATTATTTCTATATTATTTCATGATCATGTCCAGATTCTTTATTACCCCATTTTCACAAATAACGAATCTTTGACATTATATAGCTAGGCTACATAATTTAAAAAAAATAATCTACATTGAGAACTGTCATGGGTATTAAAACATAAAAAATGAAAGTCTGCACGTGAGTTATAATTTGTTGAGGTTGGATATGTGGAAATAACTGATCGAGCTAAATTTTGTTATCGAAACCAAACAAACTTCTGTGTAGTAAATTTGGGTCTATGCATATAGATTGAAAAGATATTTAGGTGTTATTAATTAATGAATAAACACATTTGTAAATAACTGTATTAAAAGCTGCTGTGAAAAAATGTCATATCAGAGTATTCTGTAGAAAAAAATCTTTTGGTGTAGTAATCAAACTTTCGAACTGTGGCCTATTAGTATAAGCATTCAACTGGAAATTACCATATGTATATCATGTTTTCAAGACTAACCATATTGGTAGATAAAAATATTGAAAAACATTAATTAGAAAAGATATTTGGCCAGTCACCAGTGCATGATCTGGATTATGGTGCCATATTTAATTTTAATTTAAATCTGACATAGCCTACACAGGGCTACACTGGCATAAAAAGTAATTTGACTCGTCTAACTGAGATACAGTTTTGTCATATACAGTCACAGTTTTGAAATTTGAATAAAGTAAAGTGATCAAGAATTAATATATACAAATACAAAAATAATTATGTTTTGGACGTTTTTGAAAGATTGAATTGGTCACTCAAGGTGTCATGGTGTTAACGATGCTCCCTAGGTAAGTCCTTATATTGTCAAATAATTGGTTTGAATTGTCAAAGGTTTGAAAGCAAATCCATTTAATCCAGTAGTGGCTGCTTGGCATCTATTTTAAGATACCTACATGTATTGTTTTGTTTTTGAACATTTCCTGCCTTGTTAACGTCGTTCCTGATAATTTCTATGGACATGCTTAGTTCTATACAATTTTATATCTGCTCATCTGTCAAATGTTTTGTATTTCAATGCCCTGCATTGTAAGCCAACTACACTGCTATCAGTGGTATGTTAACTGCAACATAATGGTTGTAGGCCCCTACTACCACTTCTTTCAGAATAATCTTTTGCATGAAATCATCCATCATGAATCTCATGAATCGGTCTTGTTATGTTATAGCTTTAATCATTCTAAAAAATAATACTCTGATCCCGGTCAGAGACATCTAGAATCTACTTGTCATATAGTCTTTTTGTATTTGTTACATGCACATTAATTGTTTATTCAGTCCTTATATTTAAATGCTTAGAGCACAGTATAAGGGGTGAACCAGTGATTTTCAATAAGCTCAGCTGTGTACTTGGATGAATCCTTGGATGTAATTACTATTACTGTTATGACAAAATATTTGCTTGCTGGGATCTCTTCCAATACAATGTATTTTTTTTAACTTTGAAGTGGTTTCATGAACTTTTTTTTCCAAATAAAAAGGGTTAATGTGTAGGGTTTGGCTTTCCATAAACCTGTCTGCATGCTATATTATTGTTCGAATTGTTTTTTTTTTTTTCTTCTTTCTGTTATGAGTTCTGATTCGGTCGCTGCTAGGTCAGGCTAATTTACTGTTCGTTGAACTTGTACATGTTGTTTGCCCAAGTTTTACTTCCGTGTGAGAGCCAACGTGAGTGAGAGTAGCCAAGAGGTGGTCAACATATAAACCTATTTGCTTGTGCTCAAACTACTCCTTTCATGCATTTTAAATCTCTCGAGTAGGATTTTATTAGCTAAATGTATTTACTAATATCTGTACTGCAAGGTGTAGGTTACTGTTCTTTGGAATACTTATTCACTAGTCTGGTGATATATCCAAGGTGGTTTGTGCGACAATCTACAATTGAAAATAAAATTATTTAATTTTATTTGATTGTATGATATGCGCTGCTCAATAAAAAAATATAATTGCACTTTTCTAATGATTTATTTTGGTGGTACGGGCTAAGCAGTTCTTGCATGATCAAAACAGCTTAAAGACTATACTTGACAAGTTTATTTTTAAACGAATTTTAGTTTTACTGTAAAGTGCTATTGGATGTGTGTTGGGTTTTTCTAAATCTGGACATTATATGTAGGTCTACTGTAAATAGCAGCTTTTGTGTTATTATTGAAATCCGAGAATTGTTAGCTCTCACTGTTGTTACTGAAAGCTAAAAGGCAAAATGAAATTGTTAGCTATTCTACAATTTATGCTCGGACAATACATGTTCACAAACGTTTGAAAAAGCAAGATTTTTTGTTGTAGTTTTTCTAAAGCAGAGGCATTAAGATAGTTATTTAAAACCTACTTTTTGATGGTGTGCCTGGACAATTTCAGTCTTATTCAGTACTTTAAAGGCGTACATTGTCTTATTAAAACGCAACATCTGGGTTGTAAATATTTGCATCATTCAAAAGCTACAAATTGCCAAAGCATAAAAAACGTGTTTTTTTTTATTAAATTAAAACCCCTTCCTTTTTTGTCTGAGCTTTCTACGACATGGAATGTGTTCTACCAAAATAACAGTCGAAGGTGATAAGCTGAATTTGGCCACATCCTAAACTTATCAGTACAGTACTAACTCTTTAAAAAAACAAGACTTAGATTGCTTTCATGTTTCCATAACAATTCTAATAACAAAAATCTAATTTGTAAAGGTTGGTTGGAATTGTCAAGTTTTAAATAAACTATTCTAACATTCTCATTCCTGCGAAAAGCCATAGTTCTTTGAATAGCTAACTAAGGATTTATAACTCACAGACAAAGTCCTGTCTGGCTAGGAAGCCATTTCCTTCCCAGAATAAGTCATTGATTTGAACCTATTGAATTTGCCATTTAAATGGTAATACAGTAAAATGCTGGTCTTCACATACTTTCAGAGTAGGCCAAATCAGATATACAATTATCATTTGTTCTAATATATTTTCGTGCACTCCAATTACATATCGAATATACATGTTAGAGTAGTTGCCCGTTATTTTCAAGTGTCATATTTTTAAGTTATCTTATCGTTTTATTTGAAGACCTAATGGACAAGAGCATCATTCGAGACTTTGCAAAGTTGCGGGTGCTGACACCGTACGATTTTCAAAGAATGGATGAGTTAGTGCAAGACCTCACAAATGCTTTGGAAGAATCAAGCGCAAATACAGGGAGTAAACAGAAGAAGAGGCGTGGAAAGAAAAGACGTCCGCTACAGTTGGGTGGGATGCCACAGCTTCCGTTTTCTCCCCCAGATGGCCTTCTACTTCCTAGTGAAGAATCTGTGAGCAGTGTGGATGAAACAAGAGCTTTGTTGGATCCAGCTGGGTTGGCGCACCAAAGCGATTCTGATGGAGTGAGCAGCAGTGGCAGATTGGCACTCTTGAACTACGTTCAAAGGTTGAGCAATTTTCCTGTCGGACACTTTGCTGAATCTGATTCAGTAAACGAGAACTTCTCGCCGGTGCGTCCGCATCGAAGGTTCGTGTTTTAAAGTTTTGCAGTTGACAATTAAAGCTATTTTTTGTAGCATTTTGCATTTTTTGGGGATATTTCAAGCATGCATGATGGTTGTTTTTGTTAGATGACCAGAAAAAATGCTCTTATCAAAAATTCAGAAGTAACCCTTTACTAAATTTTCAGAAAACGAAAATTCAAGAGGATGGCTGTTGATCCATCCGAAGCAAGTATCATGTCTGAATCTGGCACTTTAAGCGGAACAAGCCTAATACCCATACCAGCACGGAAACCGCATCGTAAGAAGGATAAGTCAGGAATAATTCAAAACATCGAAAACTTGTACCGTTGTCACGAGGCGCAGCTTGCAGTGTCTCCCGTGTTTCCCGGCAAGAGGAAACATAGCATGCGTGAACGGAGTGTAGAGTTGCTAGAAGGTGATAACATTCCATTATTTGGAACAATAAGTAAACATCAGTCTCCCATGGTGCTTGCTAGTACTTCAACAGCAGGTGCCCAGGAATCAATCGGCGATACGCAGTTTTGCGTACCCAAGCAAGAGGGACGGTTGGAATGCGGAGAAGACAATGCTTATAACTTAATGTAAGAATTTTGTTGTTGATTAGTTTATAAATTATTTTTAGTCAATTTAACCAAATAAAGTTTTGCTAGAATTTGAAAAAAACTTCAAGAATAACAAATATTTAAAAAAAAATACTTAAAAGCATGAAATGTAACAAATATTTAACATTTTACTCTTTGTAATTCTTCAAAAATACTAATAGGCTAAGCATTGTGACGTCCAATCAAAGCTCTTGAATTAATTTGCAATGCATATCATTTTTGGAAATTTCAGTACAAAATTTATTTTTAAACTTGTAACAACAAGGACAAAATGCATTTTTACTGAATCTTTTTTTTCACGATTGCATTGTGATGCAAACTGTAAATGTTATGGTATTGTCAAGATAAATTCTTTGTAAATAATTCCATAATGTACATAGTCATTTGTTAAATGACATCGTAAACTGGTCCCTTTTTATTTGTATCATTAAGCAAATATGTGATTTCATCGTTTTAATTGATAGGGAAAGCAGCAGCAGCAGTTTAAGTAGCAGCGAAAGTGATGCTGGCATTTACACCAATGACGAAGGAAGAGAAGCAGATGATGAACAAAGCGATTTCTATCATGAGGCAGGCCCTGCTTGTGGAATACCTGGTGTTCTACCTTGGTGGGATACCGAGAGATTAAACATAGATGAAGATGGAGAGAGTCAAGTGCTGGATGCCACTTTCCAGTCCATTTTAAATGGAAGCTTTCAACATATGTCATACGAGGCACAACAAGCATTTAGGGCAAGGGTCTGCCAACTGCCCAATGTGGTGAGTTTATCCAGACTGCTAAAATATTTGGGAAATTCGCACAAATGTGCTTCTAAAATATATGGGTTTAACTTGCTAGCCTGGAAGAGAAATTCGTGCTGGCCGTAGACGCTTACGTGATAGAGTAAGTTCATAAATTGATTGTTTCTGCACGTGATTTGTGTTTATGAGTTTTGTTCGAATTCTTTTGTTTGTCTTCTATCAGAGGCCAGGTTTCTCCATAGTTTCTTCAGTCAATGAAAAGATATCAAAATTCTTGCAAGATCCTGATCAAAACGAGTAAGTATTTTCTGGACTTTTCGCTTGAAATAAATATTTACAAAAGGTGGCTATTTTTGGAGACGTTTTTTGAAGTGAATGTCCTGTTGTAGTTTTTCAGAAAATTAACATTCTGTAGTAAACAAGTTAGTTTTAATTCAGCAATAAATAAGCTACAAAATATATAAAAATACTTTTTAAAACTAAACAATCAATTTAGTAATGTGCATTCATTTTTGCAATTGCCCAAGAAAAGAAAAAAAAAACGACTGCCAAAAACATTGTAAAATTTCATTTCATTGTTTCTGCGACCATCCTGCAATAATTAATTGTTTTGCTTCTAATTTTTTGTAAGATTTCTTTTGGCAAATCCTCTTAGGTTAAGACTGTACCACATGCGGAAGACCGAAATGCACCAAGTATGTCTGAATGTGATCGTACCCATGCTATGGTCCCTTAATCAGAATAACACAACATACCTCTGTACGTTATTACGTTTTTTTTGTATTTGCTCACAGCTTAATCATCTAGCATCACTTTATTCTTTAAACATGCACAGCGAAGGCTCCAAGAAGAACAAGTGTCCTGTGTTAACCAAAACTAGGTAAATATCATACTACTGACATTTACTTCTTTTTTTTTGTAATTAGAGCAATCTAAAATTGCTGTCTATACCTTATAAAAACCTTGGATTGTTTTCAACAAGGAGATAAATGCACGTTTTTAGGTTTTCTTAGAGTTACTCGAGTTTGTTTAGATTTTTATGACATGGAACATTTTGAAAGTTGGATGTTATCTAATAATAAGCTGTGATATCTGAAATTAGTTTCTCAGACCTAATACAATGTTTCACTTTTACAGAAATACAACTCAAGCTATCAGTGTAGACAAATGTGGAGTTAATAATCTTTGGGGTTGGACTGCGGCCAATGATATCAAAAGACGGCGTAGAACTCCACCGGCAAGTCCAGAAATTGAAGGTTAGTGTCAGCTTAACCTTTTATATTGGCAGTTTGCCAAACTTTAATGTTTCTCATTATACTGGTGCTTGATATGACTGCAATTCTTGGCATGAAAATGGGAACTTAATCATTGTTGTTTCGAAAAATTGTTGTAGCCAGGTAATTTTGTTTTAATTAGTGAATTATGCAGCATTTTTTTGTATTTCTGTTTGCCAATTATAATGGTATTTAAGGTTTGTTTTGTTAGTGCATGTTTTTTTTTCATCATTTTGGTATCTATATCATGGGACGTTTTTGGAATAATTGCTATTCTTTTTTTAAATCTTAAAAGATACCATCGTAGTTGTATCTCATTACAATGCGTTTTAATAACGGGAAAATAATGCTTGGCGGAATGAAGATGTATGCAGGCTTTCTTAAATTTCTTTGGTATGCAAGATGCCAGGGACCAGGGGCATGTGGAGTTTCAAATATTTAGCTAAATCGTCATTGCTTGAATACAATTCACAAGATGAAAAATACTAAAGTTGTGTTTTGAATGTAATTGTAATAGGGTATGTGGGGGAAACGGCAGAGCCCATAGCAGAGGACAACCTGGGCAATCAGATGCTTCGCAACATGGGTTGGGAGCCAGGTGCAGGACTTGGAGTCAACCCTGACAGTATAAAAAGTCCCATTTTAGCCTACATGAGACCAAAATACCAAGGCCTTGGTTTTAATGTAAAGGACACAAATGCTAAATCCAATTGAATTATTATTCCGAAAAGTTACATGAGGGTTATGTTTATTTGAATATACAATTTAGAACCTTTAAAGAACCTGAAACATACAGTAATCAATTGAAATATTGCACAAAGCTGCCGTACAAAAGAGTTTACAAAAATAAACGGAAGTGTTTATTTTAATTATTTAGACCATTATTTCTACACTTAGTTTAGTAATAATATCTTCCAAGTATTTATTGTTTAAAATGCTTTGACCCTAATGCCATTTGGGAAACTCATAAGAATATAGTTTATGAGATATAGGTCTTTTTCTTAGCCTTTTTGTTTTTCTGCTTTTTATAAAACAAAATACACCATAAATGATTCTTTTGAATGGATGTTGCAAGTTTAAGCCTTTGATTGTTTCATATTCAAACGAAAAAGCTCAACATGAAAGTTCAAAATTAATAGAGGAGTTATAGAATTAACTTCCAAAACTTTGTAACACATCTAACAAACTTATATAAACAAAATATACCCCTAACGGTGAACAAGGGAATAATAGCAAAACTCAAATTGCAGGTTATAACTTTATAGAAATTTGTTTAGGTTTGATAAGATCTGCAGCTCTTCCTGCCATTTGTTCCATTCAATTCCAATTCAAGATACGCATGCTCTTCCATCCCTATCAATCAACCAAGGTTTTTAAAAGTAACGATTTACCTAAAATGTTTATGCATAGGTAGTCTTTATTATCTAACATAGGCTTTGATTCGCCGGTCATTCCCCATCTATTTTTAAAGCATTAAGGCCGGAATTCATAGTCATCGAATAAGTACTACTTGTGTGGTAAAAGTATACAAATAAGTACTACTTAAACGACTATGAATTCCGGCCTAAGAATTGTCAGAATGGCGAGAATAATAATGATCTTTTCACATTTCCATATATGCGTTGTCTTTATCTGTTAATTAGTTGATTTGTACCAGTCAGATTTTCATCTTCGCACTCATGCTGTGTTACAATTTAAAAAAAATTAAATTGAAAGTTTAAATTATTTTTTTCAAATATTTAACCATTTTGCGTGCCTTGAGCAGTAATAAATGCATTCGGATTGTCATGTGTATAATTAATTTTTTTACCCAAGAATTAAAAAAAGCAAAATTAATTGCGTTAAATAACCTTCAGAAATTTTAAGAAATTTTAAGAAGACTTTAAGAAATTAAGTTTTGTAATTTGTGGACGCTTCTTAGGAGATTTGGCCAAATATTGATATATTTTACAGCTGGCTGTAGTTTGTCTTTTGAGGTGCAGAAAAGTAAAATGTACGCTTTTGTTAAAACTTGCCCCTTTATAATGCCTCTATCAGAATGACTGATCTGTTGTAATTTATGCGTAGAGTTCATTGTTATTAAAATGAAACAATTTTTTTCTTAATCTCAATGCTTTTTTTTTGTAATGAAAAACTACAACAAGTTCACCAATACCTCACTATATGGCCTAGATATGTTCCTACAAAGTTGCATGTAAAGTGAAATGTTGTATAACGAATCATTTATTTACATATAATACAATGCAAAGTCCATGGGTCCAATGAAATATGTATTCCCAGGTAAACCATTTGAATGGATTTTGAGGAATATACATTTGGTAATTCTGTTTAGTACAAAATATAACAACGTAAATCTTCTATTCTAAATGCTGGTTACAACTTCTAACCAAGTTTCTTTTCTAAACTATTTGCACCATTTTTTTGTTTGCCCAATTTTGTTACCACAGTATCATGTGGTGTTTGGATGGAGAGAGATCATGTGACGACAAGTATTTTGATTTGTTATTAAAAATATTCATGTATAGTGTTTTCAAAAAGTCTTTGTCCCCTAAAACTTTTGCACTGCTTTAGATATAAAAATTGCCATTGCATCTAAATAAAAAGGCATGTCCTCCATCCACTGATATTGTCAGATTTCACCTATGACCATTTTTTCATGGAAACTTAAATTATAACTTAGGTCAAATTAGGGAAAGGAAGAGAATGGTCCGTTTGTATGAAATGAACGTTTTCGTCTTCATTGGCAATTATTTAAGTTGCAATGTTTTTAAGAACAGAGGGGAAGCTATAAATTGTAGCTACACTCCCGCACAGTAGTGGACTACAGTGAAGATTTCGTTTCAGACACCTCCCGTGGCTGATATGCAGGATGTTTCAGGTGGTGGCCTGATTTGGTTATTGGTCTGACACTAATGGCTGTAGGTTTCCCCTA
This sequence comes from Xestoiulus laeticollis, assembly GCA_034698905.1. Taxonomy (NCBI): domain Eukaryota; kingdom Metazoa; phylum Arthropoda; class Diplopoda; order Julida; family Julidae; genus Xestoiulus; species Xestoiulus laeticollis. Next base: position 4,529 of record JAQGCC010002109.1, on the reverse strand, counting down.
GAAAAATATGTGGGGTCCACTTCCACAGGGTTCGTGGACTTTTCCCAACCTTTGATATTCCCTTGAATGGGTGCCTATTCCCTTCCTTCTTACTGGCAAATTCTTGGGCTTCCTCCTTGATGCTAAGCTAAATTTTTTACCTCTTACTCTTATCCGCCAGCTCCGGGCGGCATGTGGGAGGACACTGCCTGCTACGAGTGCTCTCCTCTACCAGTTTGGGATGGCCGTATCACCAGGCTCTGCAGATATGTACTGGGGCCTTCCAAACGTCCCCATCCCTTACCCTTCGTCGTTTGCAGCTCACACAATCATACTTTATGGGTTTGGCCTCCTCCTTATACAAGATAGCGGCATTTCTGACAACATTATATATACATGTATAGTGAGTCTAAGAGCTCCCTATATACATTAGCTTTGCCTCACCTGAACTATCCTGCTATCCTTTCGTAGCTAAAGCCCTACAACTCCTTGCCTGCCTAACATCCTGTGGATATATTACCTGTTTCTGCTTGGTGCCTAGAAAATATGCTCGAAAATATTTTAATTTTCATTTTAAGACTTGTACTGTAAAACCTGTCTAAAAGTATAATCTTGGAACTGGTGAAAAATGTTTTTAACAGGCTCTTTTATACATCTGTCCGTAGTCCGTAGTCGGGACCGACACATTTTATCCTTTTAGAAAGGATATTCATTTACTCGGGGTGCTTTTAGGCCGGTTCTACTGTATTAGGGTTCCAAAAAATGAAAATGCAAAGCAAAGTGTTTGAGCAACAAAATATAAAGCAAGACGTTCACTTTAGCTGGACCTGCAAATAGCACTCTTCCTCTAACTAACACGCCTTATGGTTCAGTCCCAATGGGTTGCACTATTCACGGGTTTTGCTGAACATTATAGCGAACACATTTACCACTCCTCCGTGTAATCCTGAGGAACACCTGTGGAATTGCTTGGCGATGTCGCTTGAATGTGTATACTGTACGCTGTGCAAGTTCTGTCCTTTAAATATGAACTGAAGATCTAAACTGATTTTGTATTTTTATTGTGTCTAAATTTACATACTGTAATTTCCATTTTTGAATTGATTTTTAAATTTCACTATTGTTTCTAATGGAGAAAAAATTAAACCCCAATTTATTTACTGGTTCTTGCTTTTCGATATTTTTAAATTTCACTATTCTTTCCAATGGAGAAAAAATTAAACTCAAAATTATTTACTGGTTCTCTGCTTTTCGGAGTTTCAAAACTTTATAAATTGCATTTAATTTCCAGCATCCCTTGAACCCTGGAGGATTTAATAAAAATGAGCTAAGTACACTTTAATAAGGATCAGTGGCAATCATTTTTTAAAGATACTGTTTACTTTCTTTTAATAGGAAAACAACTTATCCCTTTCAATTGTTTTTCTATTAGATCGTGAATATCCTCTTAATTTATTAAGTATTTAACATTTTCTGATTAAATGTGCGTTTGGGGATTCCGTTCATTGGAAAGATGTTGTAATAATCAAGTGGAATCTTGGTACTGTATATGTTAGGCTTTCATAGGATTAAATATTGATCTTGTATGACGGGTTTAATTTAAAATTGAAAATAATGCGTGTTTATCAAAATAGGCCGCTTTGATAGACTGCGGATAAAACAATAGCTTTGAAGTTTTTGATGGAAAAAATGGTTTTCCATCGAAATTGCGCACAATGCGTGCTGTATCCAGGCCCATGGAACCTCCGTTGCTAAGCAATGCGTAGCTGCCAGGAAAACGATTGACGCCACTTAAAGCCTTTAAATATTTAAAGCCCTCGCAATTTTCACATCGTAAAATGATCATCTACGAAGATCAGCAAATCATTTTCTTGGATCTCCAGTGTTTTAGTTACAGATAAAGCATTATAGCAGGTTCTCAGAACCGATCGATACATATGAAAGTTGACATGCACACCTTATTCCCAGAAAGTAGAACATATGGTGTGAAGATTTCTTCCGCGTAGTGTGGGAGAAACCAAAAGACGACATCAATCTTGAAATTTATTGTAACTAACACGTGGAAAATACTATTACAAACTTGAATTAGGAGGATTTTTACAAATTCAAAATCGCAAGTTACTAATGTACGACAATTTCAGTATGAACCAAAGTAGCACTCAATATTGGACATCGATTGGCCGAATATTGGAGCAATATTGGTTAAATTGGCAATAATTGGCCAATGCAACCTAAATTGGACTGATAGTGGTCCAAGTTTACTAGGCAATACTGTGCCACTATTGCGCTCTTATTTTTCATTCAATAGCGGGCCTTTATTGGCCCAATTTATTTGCCATTGTTGGTTCAGTTACATATTGATAACAAAAGAGGACCATGCAGTATTGGGGCTAAATCTATTCTAATATAGGTCCATTTATGGTTACACTTAAATGCAACCCAATGTTAGCATGTCCATATATATATCACTCAATGTTGGGTTGATTTTTAACCAAACGTTTTTAGTGTGCAACTACAATTAAGTACAATTCTCATAGAATTAAAATGTAAACAAACCTTTTTTCAACGAGTAAAGTCTGTTTGTTGACTTTGACCCTCTCGTTTAATATATCAAGCCATTAAATCTGAAATAACATTTAAGTGTAAAAAGTTATGGTTTAAGGTGCTATAGTCCTTAAGTTCCCCTAGTTCCACAAGACACTTTGTATTTATTGTATGGACTGTTTAATGTTTTCACATAAAATACCCTTTCTATATATTTACGCATGCACATGGATATACGATTGCAGGAAATGCAAACGAAAAATATACATGCAAGCGTAAGTTCTTAGCAATGCTTAATGGATAAAGTTGGGAAAGTAGTCTCGTGAATATTAATGAAAAACGTTTGCAAGGGAAACTAATTAAAGAGATATCGCGAGAAAGCAAGAGTAACAGGGAAAGTGACATTTGAAGTACATGTAGCCGTCATTTCATTTTTTGTATGCTCTTGATTCACGTGGTGTTGAGGACCATAAAAACGTTGATGACTTTTGCGAACTTTAAATGCTTTTCAGAGTTACCATGGTAACAGTTTTAACTGAGACAAAAATGAGATTACTACTCGATCCCATTATGTTCAACCTTGTTGGGGTTTTTGATCAAGGATTATCTTATATATATAATCACCAATAAACTTGGAAACGATATGTCCCCTTCACAGTTTAGCAGCCGTGGTATGTAGCGCCCTATAAGGGAATATATAACCGGAGAATTTTATTCTATTGTTTTCTGGGGTTTTTATTTGTGAGAAAAACCCGGGGTCAACAAAATTCCTGAGACATATATACCCAAGGGTCAACCAAAATGAAACGAACCAAGGGTAAAACATTCGCCGGTGTATATATATCTCATATCGCACGGGGGTCGGTTGATATTTGCAACTATATTCGCCACTAGCAAGTCATAGGATAAAAAATAGTTTGTTTTCTAGAATAGCTAGGGCATTTTTTCCCAAAGTACTGCTATATTTAAGAAGGGATTAACGAGCCGTAAATTTCGAAGCATTTCACCGAAAATAATTTATCTAATGAGCATTCAAGTTTCAATTAGTGCTCAATTTATCTCATTTAAGCCCTTAATTACAATAATGGCGAGAGAAAAAATCCCAACAAAATGAATGCCAAAATCACGCTTGACTATAAGCTCAATTCGTGAGAAGGTTGACAATGAGAATTCTATGCCGAAAATGCTTAGTATGCTGGAATGAAGTAAAAATATGCTTACTGGAAATTTAATTGAACATTTTATTTTAATGACCATTTCTAAAAAACACCAAAGACCATGTCGGTTTTTGTATAGTGAAGTTTAATTAAATTTGTTTCCATGGTAGCTTGATATACAGACGGTAAATATAACGGTATCATCCAGTTGCTATAGGAGTTGACATATAAGGTTACCAAAGAAGCATACCCAAAGCGATATAATTAAAATGAATCCAAAAAAAAACGAAGACGAACAACTAAAAAAATAAGTTATAAATTTAGTATAAAGTTATAAATATTAATGTTAGGTTGTTATAACTAAAATATAGATCTCTCCTTTATTATTTTCATAACTACTTGAAGATGGAACGTATTAACTCGGATACATGTAGGTTGCATGTATTTAAAATAAGTAACGTATACTTTTTTCGTATTACACAATGAACTACTTTTGAATTATGTATCGTGCAGGCCTATCTTTTTTCAAACTGCTTAGAAACGCTTACTTCCCATCCATCATAAGTTAATTTCTGTTTTTTTTTTCTTCCACCAAAAACAATTGGAACAATAGATTCTGCCACAATCTCTTATATCGAAATCTAGACTTTCAATAGACTTTCAATTACAATGTATTTTGCAAGTGCACAAGGATGCATCTTTAAGATTGTGACCTCGTTAACTGAACTGAACTGACTCTGAACTGCATGTTTTGCTATGAGGGAAATTTTTAAAACATACTTTTAAAAAAACTACTTGTTATAATACAAAAATAAAAATTGATAAAAATGCAATATTTTTGTAGCTACT
>JAQGCC010002108.1:0-19833 GCA_034698905.1 Xestoiulus laeticollis | reverse complement strand
GTGGCTCAAAAGTTAATTTTCTGCCAGTACTTGCTGGCTACAGTAAAAGGTTTTACTCGAAAAACGATGTTTTTTTTTACTGTATTATTTAATCAGTGTAATGGGTGATAGAATCTATTAACAGCGGTATATAGAGGGAATGAAAATTCAGTGAGCAAATTGGATATGCACTTTTAGCTATATTATATAGACGTAATTTGAGCTATAGTTTTAATTTATTTTTATTCTATTGTTTTAGTCTAGTTTGCCATTTTTACTTTGTCAAATTTGAGAAAATGTTGTAGTTTATCATATTTCAAAAATTGTAACTATTCAAGTTTGTCAAAACTGTCTTCAACACTTATAATATTATATTGCTTTTAGCTAAAACACCTATTATTATGCAAATTCAAGAATACTGATATACTCCTAGGCCTACATGTAATTTCGATCTTGGCCATTGAACTTTCCCATTAGCTTTCTATTTCATTAATATTTTTTATTATTATTTATTAATTTTTTTTTGGATAAACAGGTTTTTTTTCCTATCAGTTCGATCTACGACCCTTGAAATTCCCCCCAGGATGATCCACAAAATTTGAACAAAAACTCATTTTTTTATGACTGGTCTGCATAACTAATTCATCCAGATGTTCTCTCCTGTGTGCATTCAATTTAGGTTGTATTTTTTTTTCGCAAAGTGTCCATTGTTACTAAGTGCATCCACGTTCTAGTGGAACATGTAAGCACGCTAAATATATTTTCATTCACTATAATAACAGGTTTTATAGGCCATGTCAAAAATGACTCCCTCAGGAAAATGCATGCACTCCACCCAACATTGCATGAAAATTATCCATCCGAAATGATGAGTACATTTTTATATTTTATTGGTGATTCCCCTATTCCCTGGACTTTCTCCACATCATCATACCTGTCTGGCCTGTTAAGTACTATCAAAATAAACCTGACGTAAGCCTACTGAAGGTTCAATAACTTTCTAAATTTTTTTTTTCGAGATTAGGAGATGCTATTGATACAGTGGTTTTGCATTTTAATGTTGTTTTGGTTGCTTTTTTAATTTAAAAAACAACTGGTTTGAAATTACGATAACCTGTTGTGAGTCATATCGAGGTCAACAAACTTTGCAAACTTTCCCCTCACTCCTCATTTGCCCTTATTACGCCTATTTAGTATTTACATAGAATACTCGTTAACTTTCAAATCAAGTATCTGATGGAAGACATTAAGAGAACAGACAAGCGTGAACTCCCTTAACCTTGACATATGAACTAGCCAGCGTAATGTTGAGTTAATCCAATTTGGTTTAGCTGACATCCTAATGAAACTTTGGGAAAGTTTTTTTTTTTTTTATAAATCATTAAAGCATAATTAGTACATGTAACATGAATGCAAGTTTCTGTAAGAATGTTTTGAAGCAGGAAACTCATTAACAGTTTGTGGATAAAAATACGCTTGCCACATTGGATAATATAGGTCAAGCTTTTCACCAAGCATTAATAGGGCATTTTGAAATTATAAAAAAATCGCTGACATGTTAGCTGCAGCAATTCCCCCATTATGAGGGTTTCAAAAGTTTGTAGCAAGACAGCTAGATTACTATATGTAAAAAACTGTGTACTTCATGACTGTTTCAAAACAGGCATGTGGCTTTTTCTGATATTTGATCACTTTGCAGGATCAAGCAGAAGTTTCGTTGTACAAGTTGTTGTTTATGTTAGAAATAGTAAGCTATAGGCCTACATTAAATACATTAATTAAAATGCCCTGTAACTGCAGAATGATGTTCCTTTGGGAAAAGTGTGTTAGCTAGGGCTAACACAATTGAAATACAGTAAAATATGGTAAAGTGACCACCTCTGCATAGTGGCCACTTTTCATAATTTGGTTTTAGCACATAATGTACATGTGTTTTGCTTCATTAAAATTATCTCTATTGTGACCACCTGTATACAGTAACCGACCTTAAACAGGTTTCACTGTACATGTAGGCCTATACTTTTATTTTCAATTGAAGAATATGTAAGGAAATTTCACTAGATGACTACATGTAGTACTAACTTTGCATTGTATTGTTTTAAATTGGCAAATCTAACAAAATCATAAGGTTTATTGTTGAATTTAGTTTTACAACCACAATTTTTGACAAACCAACAAAAATGTCCCGTTATAGTTGAGTTTATCCTCAGTACATTATGCTTACCTAAATAATTTAAAGACTTAAGCTTTACTGCTGAACTTAAGAGGCAATGAGGTGAAGCTAAACCTCCAAATGGGAATTTTGACAGTATAAAAACCGATGTGGATGTGTGGCATGCTTCGAATTTCTATTGTAGAGAAATGCTTTATGAATTGTATAAAACGTAATAAAGAGGCATTTTAAAGTATCAAGCATATTTTAATATTATTCATCTAATAACCAGCTTTTTTTTTTCATTTTAGTTTTTTAATCAACTGCAACTAAACGAAGGCGCAAAGTTTATGCTTCAACAGCAAGCAGTAACAGTATTTGCTCCTACGAACGATGCTTGGAATAGGTATCAAGGAACTGCTCGTAAAGATAGCTTATGGAATTACCATATTGGTAAGTAGTTTCCATAGTCCACTGCACATTTTTCTGGTTTATTATTTTTATTGAAATTAATGTATATTGTTTTAATTGTTATATGCATTATAAATTGCTCATAATGCTAAATTTGACATTGCCAGTGAAATCTGCCATTACTTCTGACAAGTTCCCTAACTACTTGCCCTCCGAGACTGTTGGTAGTCTTCCAATTTGGATAAACAAAAAATATCCACTAAGGTCAAGAACAAAAGTAAGTCATTGTTTATAAAGAAATTATTCCGAATGATCATCAAATAATGGAGTTAAGTATTCTTATGATAAAATGCAGTAGCACGTAAGTAAGCATATGTACTTTTTTCCATTTTTTGCAGTACGAGTACTTTATAAATCAGGGCCGCATCGTAAGGATTGACATTAAAGGGAAATCGTCAAATGGACACGAGCAAGTCTTGCACGTCATCGACCAAGTCCTGGAACCTACGCTATCCCAAAGTGACGATTACGGTTATAACAATCCTTCGGCGTATCTCATCCTAACGAATCCAGAGCAATATGGGATTAGCGAACGTTTGACGTAAGTTGGTGAAAAGGCATTTACTCAGTCTTTCGGCATATTTCATCAAAGCTACTGTATTATCAAAGGATCGCGTAATTGCTCAAGACTTATCATTGAAAGCGTCACGTTCTCGCATTGCCAAGAAAGTCTAATATGTAATAGTGGAATTTAGCAGTTTAGCCATCCTTTGTGTGAGATTAATTTTAGTCTACTTGGATTTATAATTTCAAAAGACGTAATTTTCTTATAATACAATTACAGAAAATCGGCGGCAAAAAATAACATTTTAAAAGTGTGTGGTGCTGTTTCACCTGGTACTTACAATGCACATTGCTTTATTTCAGGAACTTTGCTAGTAGGGTTTCGACATCGAACAAGCAGATGATTCTGCAAGGCGGTGATGGTTTTACTTTCTTTTTACCTGTGGATGGAAACAACAATCCAGAAATATGGGACCGAGTGGATGAAAAAGTAAACACCAGTTCTTTTTTCGTATTTTATTAGTTTTTTGTGCGTGCTATTTTTGTTTAAGTTTTGAATGTTTTTGTTTTTAGGTAATAGATGGACACATCATACCAAATCAGGTTTTCTTTTCAACGGCATTTCCTTCTCAACCGCAGGAGTCATTAGCATTTACTCATTTGATAAAAGTATTGCTCTCAATGAGAAACGAATCTACTACTTACGGACGAGGTTATGAATGTAAGCTTTGCTTTTTAAGTGTCACGCTCTGGTAATCTTTTGTTTTCCATGTTGTCTATGCATTTCTCATTCGGCAATTCTAATTATATTTATCTTCCGGATTTTGAATTTTTTTACCCGATGCAATTTGTGTTCAGTATATTAATTTTTCTGTCATATTGATTTTAGAAATATTTCTGTTGCAAATGTTATGTACTGTAGTGTAAGCTCGGTAGTTATTTTATGGTAGAGTAAAAAAATGAGTAGCATCAGACCAGTATTATTTAGGCCTCAGTTAATGGCAAAGGCTATATCTTTAAGCAGTACAGCTGCGGTTAAAAAAATGTTCGGGATTGTTTCCCATTTTAAAGACTTAATTCTCATAAATTTGGCGAACATTTTGTTTTCATTCATCATCTTGTCAATCCATTTCCATAATGGGTTTATTATACATGTAATTTATTATTGTTTTAGTAATGGTACAGAGCAACACAGTAGTTGGTTACACGGCATATCCCAAAGGAACAGTTGTGGCTAAAATTGTAAGAGCAAATATTCCTGTAAAGAATGGAGTTGTTCACCTGATTGAAAGTCCGCTAATTGTCAACAATAAAAATGTCCTCCAACTAGTGGAACAGAATGCCCAGCTAAAGTAATATCGGTTTTTCCATTTGCTCATTGTTTCGAAACTAAAATGAAGCTAAATAATGATTTTGAAATTGCAGAAGGTTTGCCGATGTACTTCAGAATCATGGAAGCGAATTACTGGGCACTCTATCAGTCGGTTCAGACTTGACGTTATTTGCACCATCAAATAATGCATTTGCGAACCTTGACCCAGCAAGACTAAACATGGTGTTTAAGGATGAAGTGAAAGTGAGACAGGTGAGGCCCACTTTAAACAGAATTAACCAAAAGTCTAAAAATCCCTTGAACCGAGTTCACTCACTCTTGTTTTGCATTAGATGCTGAGACTTCATGTTGTTCCTCAAAGAATCACAACTGAAAGCATCATTCAAGGTGCGATAGGCGTAGTAAATACGCTGGACGAAAATCGCAAATTACATTTCAGTTCCACGATGCATAGTAAGTACGATTTGTAACTCGTGCATGTTCGCTGTTATTCAAACGGTCCACTTTACACTGTGCTATATCGTTCATTTCGGATTGTAGACACGACTGTGATGGGGGGCGGCGTGAACGCAACAATATCTATTCCTGACATTATTGCAACTAACGGAGTCGTTCAAGTAATCGATAGACTCATGGGTATTCCGTATCATTCAATTTATGAGAAGTTGGCATCTGATCGCAGTTTGAGGTATGGGTTTGCTTTTTCTTATTGCTTGTTCTTGTTGTTTGGCATCAATTTGTGAATAATTCCTTTTGTTCATATGGATATTTTCAACTTTCATCTATTTGTATTGATTTTTTTTAACAGCTCCTCCTTCAAACTAGGGGAACAGGAAAATTTCAACGACCAGTTTCGAGATGTAACCAGAAAGTTCACATATTTTGTTCCCCACAATGATGCGTGGAATAATGTAAAAGTGGATTTTCCATCCGAATATTTCAAATTGTTCAGCGGAAATTACTGGTTCAATGCAAAAAAGGTAAATCGTCTTAAATTGATCGATTTTTAAAACGTGTGGCTTTCTTAACTGCTTTGAAACACGTGCAGGTTGTAGCATTATTAGGTAGTGCATCATAAAGTTGGACAACAACAGTTTGCTTGTTACCCTTTAAAACGTGTGCATTAGGGCGGAGCGTAAAAATGACCTGTCAAATTTTGGAATGGCAGGGGTCATAAACTTTAATCACCTACTTTGTGCGCAATCTGAGAATATTTTCAGGTGCCCCAAGAGTGGTGTAGATTTACATTTATAAATTATAATGCATATTTGGGACATTTTCTGGTAATTAACTTGCACTTTGTACAGGTTTCCTGTTTTGGACGAGGCGCCATCTATTTTTATACATGCAGTGTAAATGTTTAAAAAGGCAATAGTTTAAAAAATAAAAATAAAATCTGCAAAGCCCTTATTTTTACAACACTTGGGACACCCCAAAAAGCGCACGTGTGGGCAGGAAATTTATAGCACAGACCCCAGTCCATGCATATAACATTTCGAAACCTTAACCCCTGCCGATTAAAAAAAATAGTTTTTGGTCCTAGTATGTTCCATCCTAATGGGCATTGTACTTATTGAAAACATTTCTCTGATTCAGTGTCTTTATTATGTCTTATGTAGCTGTTGCAGAGGAATTTAATTGTAAATAAAGCCTACTCCATACGGAACCTATTAGATATGAAAACAGTACAAATGTTGGAAGGGGTGTTTGGATTCACTGAAAACAATGGACGTGAGTATAGAACAATTAATCATTTTCTTAACAATTTCGTTAAAAGTTTTAAAGGTTTACATTTGTCGAAAGGCTATATGATTTGAAAATCAAGTTTTTTTAAATATTTGGTGCAATTTGCATTACATGTATAATGTCCCTTTCATAATGACTTGAAATTTTCGACATTACACGATTGTCATTACATGTTTTTGACTGTAATTCTTTATAGATGTCTATGTCACCTGGGAAGGAGAAATTTCCGAAGTCATCGACCCCGACGTAGATGCAAATAACGGGAAAGTACACATTCTTCGTAAGGTTCTTTTTAAGCGTAGCGATCTTACTGGTGGCAGTGCGTTGGCTTCGCCGTTTCTTTCTCTTTTAACTCTCATGCTTTCTGCCCTTCTGGTCAAATTCATCGTGTAATGATCCCGAGTCATTACTTATTGCTGTTTAGAAACTTTGTCATAGTTTGCAAAAGTTGTTCGATCAACTCTCAGGGCATGTCAGACCCCTGCAATCCACCCTAAGTCAAAATGCATATTTCAAAAAAGGTAAATAAGCTGCTAAGGACGAATTCAATTATTTGAATCCTTACCTCCTTCGATGACCTTACCTCCTGATCATGGATATCAATGTATGCAGGGATTGTTTCTTTTCGTGACGAGATAGTTATTTAAGACCCCTTTGTTTAGGACTGCAATGAAATTGAAAACATTAAAAATGGGGCGAGAACTTGTTCAGATTTCTGTACTAAGCCAAATGTGTAAATTTAAGTATACAAGATCATTTAATGGCATTTTTTTGCAGTGCATTAAAATGTCAAAATTTGAATGGGAAGCCTGATGTGGATTATTTGACATTTTAATTATTCATATTATGGAATCGATCACATGTACTTTCTAAGCATCGCAGCAAAGCTATGGTTGCAAACAGTTACGATTGAGATTACAAAGTCGGAATTTAGTTAGGAATCTACATGATCCGAATGAAAAATCTGATTTATATAACCATTATTTTGTATCTAAAACTTGATCAGTGCATCACATTGAGCTTTATTATCACGCTTAGCAGTCCTTTTAAAGTGACTTTACAAGAATAGTTTTAAGTAATATACATATATAGTTCATATATTTTTTCTTTATTTCAAAAACTGACATAATTAGAAAATCGCATTCTTTGCTGCAACAAAAAAAAAGCTACATTGGTATTTGAAATTTAAAGATCCAAATTCATTTGCCAATGGTGTTCTGAATTACTTCAATTTAGATATGCCACATTGTTGCAGGACTTATTTTGTAGACTTAATATTACCGGTGACGTTTTTTGATAACTGAAAGATTGAATATTTGAACATTGATATGAATCGCTCATTATTTTACTCACATGATTATAATTAGAATTATTGAGGAAAGCTCAGTTTGATCTAGCTTTTCCATTGCAATATTAAGCTCTTGGTGATTATTTTTCTAATAGTCAAACATTGTTCAAAACACAAGTTGATAGTATTTAGGCCTTGTTATGTTAATCTTTGCAAATTTTCAATTTTTCAATATCACATTTTTGTATGGATTTCAAACATGAAGTTTGTGTCCATATGATTATTTGTTATCAAAGTCTGTGATTGTTGTCTCAAGCACTGCCCTTCTCAACAATTACTTGGTCCTTTTATAGCCTTGACATAACACTATTAATATAAAACCTTGTAAGTGGGTAATTTAGAGTATTTGGAATACAACAATGATTTAAATAGAGATGTTTTGTAATAAAATCACGAATGACATTTCATTCCAGTAACGTTCTGCAAATTTGACCAATTCATCACTTTGCACTAATTTGTTCTTTATCTTTATGTGAGGATAATTGGTGAGATTTTTAACACAATTATGTTTTTTGTTGTATTTTGGGAAAAAATGTTAATTCTTGTGTCTCGTGATTCAAGTCCTAAGCAGCTTTTTACAAGTTTTTTGAAATGTCTGTTGATTATGGAGGGAGCGATCATCTTTTTTTTTACTTTCAAATTTTTATAATGGACCAAGTGTTGATTCATTGAGTGAGTGATTCTGTGATACTTATCCAACTTCTGAATCGTTTTAATCACTCTCTACACAGCTATAAAACTGTTGACGACCCTTTAAATGGGAAGAAATTCTGGAATGCCAATCATTCTGTTAAGTAGTCACACCACTTTGGCAGTTTCCGCGGTCATTTCTTTTAAAAAAAAGTCTGGAGTAAATTATGATTGAAAGATACTTGGTACTACAATATTTTGTAAGTTATACTAGACTGCCATGGTTAAACTTCTTTGGAGGATTGCTCGATTTTGTGTGAATTTTTAGTGCCGAATTGCAAATTTTGCACTAGTTAAATGAATGCTTAAATTAAACGTTTAGCCACGTTGCTTTTTGATCGTTACAAGGGTGAGAAATGCGTAGCATTAGAATTCAAACTACTTACTCTTATATATTTTACCATAAGGAAGAAAATTAGCATCTTAATCAACGCATTTTTTTTAAAAATAGAAATATTTTATGTGAGCACCAGAGTTCTGTGGCAAAGTTTGATCTTGAGCTTATCATTATGAACTGCATTCTTGAAGTGGAGAATCTCTGCTTCCGACTGCTAATAGATATTCATACACAGGCAGGATTTTTTTGATAGGCCTTTTTGAAATTTCCTAAAATTTTCTTAAGGTCTATCAAAAGTCTGCCTATGAATGACCATCTATTAAATGTAATGTATATATATTTTTTTAAATGGGCTTTACGTTATTATCAACGAGCAACCCTTTATGGTAGTTGCATTGTCAATTTGTCAGCTAAGCCTGTTTAACTAATGGGTACATCAACCTGCCAGAACTCGACCAACTTCTTAATAGAAATCATATTGCAATTTCAAATATACTCATTTTAAAAGTGTAGACCGCTTTGAAATATTATTTTTTATCATCGAGCACTGCAAATCCCTCGTCAATCTAAAGCTAGCACCCGAAACCCAATCTTACTACCTGAGCCTGATGTGAATTTGTACCAAAGATGTACCTGTGGGAAAATAGCGTTATATTTGCTTATAGAGATTTGCCAGATACAATTATTATTAAGCATTTTGTATTATTTTCATCAACACCTTTTATTTTTCATGTAAAAGAGAATTTTTTCTCTTCATAATATGTATATTTGGGCCCTTGTTAACTCTGATTGCATGTTGTGATAATGTGAAATGTGAATATACTTTTAACCCCATCTTAAAACTTGTCACTAGATAGATGTGCTTTTGTAGACTGCTAGAACTGAAATCGATGCTGTATGTTTCATTTGTCTTTGGTTGGTTACATTATTGTCAGCCTGATTTTGTGGGTAAAGGGTATGGGGAGATGGTTGAGGATTTTAATTTGGAAAAGGCTGTTTCATTCAGTTAGTTTTCGTCTTGTTTTCTTAATGCAGTTGTATTATTTCTGTGTTGTCTGCATAAATACTCAAATATGTGGTTAGTGATCGAAGTAATGATAAATCTATTTTCTTCACTATATCCACAATAATTACTAACTCTGCCATTACTAGTATTTTCATTCACTCTTAGTTATTTTCTGCAAAACTAACATACATAGTTTTTTGTGCTATATTTTGTAATGTACCCTGAGAAGTTATTGCTATTAAATTGGTTGCCTAATTGGAGATTTCCATTAAAAAATAACTTGTAACTATATTAGTGAGAGAAAAATCCTGGATTTCTATGGGTAACATTAATGATGATGATTATAATCTGTAATATCCATGGTGTATTACCGTGTATAACACAATTTATATGTTCCATCTGCATGCAAGCTTTTGGAAAAGAGGATGACATTCGTGGGACATTAATCAGTAGAAAAAGAAGCACTGACTTAGATGAAAAGGCAGCATGATAATTCATCATTTTTGACTTTTGCTTTTCTGATCTTATGATTAATTTCCGGAGACTTGTTGTCTAATGTAATGCATTGAAAAGCTGTATTGAGGATAAATTGGCTAAAATTTGATCTGATATTTACGTCGTTTCTTGTCTCACATTGTGAAAAAATAATGTCGCGTAGATTAATTGTCTGACTTCAATTCATAGTTTTTTAGGAAGATGTCGAAAATATGCCATATTTAATTGCCAATTCAGGGTACATTGTTTACAGTACTATCAGGAGTCCCAGTTTGCTCTCAATTTTTCTGAAAAAGATTGGATCTCATTTCCAAAGAAAAGCTTTCTGTTGCATGACACTGCCGCATTTAATATTACCAATTTGTATTCGGCATGGTCACAATTTTCTGTCATTGTTGTAAATTTTCAAAGAATTTATGACAACATTATATTTGTCGCTCTTTATTTCAATCTATTAAGATGCCGCAGTTTTTAGAATTGAGTCTTCTTCAGTTAGTTTACTTGATTATATATGAATTACTAACCATTCATATAACATTTGTATTAAATTATTTATTTTTCTGGAGCCATTATAGAGACTTTGCTCTTTTTCACCCCACAAATATTACATCGAACTCAAATTTAGTAGCTCTGTACTTGCATACTTTTACAGTATACATGTATAGATCTGCTTACCAAATTGTCTAACTTGATCTATAATTTCTGATTGTGCACGATGCGAATTCGGTATTTCAGTTGTCTGCTAATATGGTGACCGAAAAATCATGCCCTATTTCTATAGATATTAGTCAAAGAACTTTTATCAGGCGATTCAGTGTATTTATTATGCATTTTTAACTATTTTATCTCATCACAATTACAAATGCATACTTTTTCAATTGCTTTTTTGCCCAAAATGTTTTTTCATCAAAGAATTGTAACCGCTTGTTTATATTTTTCCTTTACCTCCAAAAAGGTTTTAACATAGCGTTTGGGATTCTGCATACATATTTAGAAATAATAATTTAATGTGCAGCTAATTTTATTCAAGTAACATATTTAAGATTTTCAGCATATTTCAAGATTCTTTTAAAAGGATATTGAAGTATATATTTGCCGATTTTTACTTTTTAGAGATAACTTTGTGATCACTGAAATTTGGATCTCAACTATTGACATTCTAAATTGATTTGTAATATACATGTATATTGTAATAATGGAGAAAATATAAACATCATCTGAATATTTTGTCCCATTGTTATACTGAGCAGAGCAAAAATGCAAATTACCAAAAAATAATCCAAATCCCAATGCTATTTTAATAGATTTTTATATCACTGGATCTGTATTATGATTCGATTTTTAGCCAGATCCATTCTTTAGTTTTCTTATTGTTATCTCTCGAAATTAGGAATATCACATTATAATGCCTAATTGACGTGTCCATTAAAATGCCATAAATAATTGAAGCATTTGATTACATCTATATACATGTATATAGAAAGAGAAGAAAAGCTGATACTTGCATGACCATTTCCACTACTATGTATTCATTTTTCCATGTGTTTGAACAATGCGTAAATAATCTGACTACTGTTTAGAATGTTCATGTAACAATTCAATTTGAAATTTAAAACAAATTCGTAAAAAGTAGTTTGAAAGATTAAACTTGAATTCACATTGTATTTGAATGGTTTGCTTTAGAAATAAAAATTGCCTTTTAAAACTGTAGATGTGGCAATTACATTTATGAAGGAATTGTAAGTCTAAAATTGAAATTAAGGTATTTTAGATAGTGTTCATTGAATGAGGGTTTAGCCGTAAACTGAATCGGGTGCACATGTCATTTAGATTTCTTGTTACAATTGAAATATACAGAATTGGGCTATAATCTCATATTTCATCAAAAACCACTTCCTTTCACTTATCTACCCTTAAAATGAACAGTGACGTTATTTGTAGTTGCTCAATCTCCATTTGATGGTTAGTCCAACTGGTATATATTTTTAGCAGTCGAAGGATACAAAATGTTCCCCAAATTTTATTTTGGATTGGTGTTGCTGATCTGCGATGTAAATCTTCTAGTTACGTGTTTTCCCCATGTTCATGGTGTGTATTTAACTTAAATTTTGCCTCTTAAAATATCTTACATTTTCGGATGTCGTGGCATCACGTTTGACATTTATTATTTGAAAGGAAAGAGTGGAACTTATTCAACACATCCTTTACAAGAAAACCAACATGTCGAGGACAGCGAAGTTAAGGTTCGGCGTATTTTTGTCTTATTCCAATATTTATAAAAACTGTTTCTAGACAGCATTTTTTTTCAGATGGTGGCATTAGCCACTTTGCCTCTTTCAACCGTCGACACTTTTGTTGAAAATGATGGTGCAAATTTATACGAGTTGAATCAAACTTCAATCTCCAATGTGCAGGAAATTCTCGAAGCACAAAAGGCTTTGCAATATCGACCCATATTTGAAGAAAATACAAATGCTTTTCAATCAGAGTTGTTGATATCGACTGAGAATAGTGGAGATGACAACAAAATGTTAATAAACGCAAGTTTAGATAATGCCGAAGTGACAATTCCAATTCAGATCATGCAGCAAGATCATATTTTTCCAAGCAAAACTTCTCCTGTAGAAGAAGACCATGCTTTTAATATAAATCAGATGCCTTTACATCATGATTTTGACCAGAGTTCCAAACAAACTGATGTTGTGGAAACTTTTGTAACAACACCAAGTGGTGAGTGCATTACTGCCCATAGAATTTGTGTAACAAATTGAACCCAAGAAAAGATTCATCTTTTTTTGTTGTTGATGGAAATGTTAATTAGGATCTGATAATTCGTTCATGAATGGATATTCAGATTATGAAGATCTTCAAAACGAGCATGAAATTGAGGGAATTATGAACGATGAGGAAAATGAGGAATTGTTGCAAGATGAGGATGATGATGCCTTGCCATCAGCATTGAAAAATTTGGTAGGTTATTGATTAATTATTTAATTCGTGTAATGCTATAATCCTTTATCCTGTATTTTTTTTTTAAATCTAATCAAAGTTAATTATTATAGATTACCTAAAATCAATGATAACTTTAAATAAAGTATATATGTTGGAATAATTGTTTTAGTTGGCAGGATGATGTACTTCTTTCTCAGAATGTTTCGTAAAGTTATAAGGAAAATGATTTATTATGAAGAAAGTGATATTTACAAGAACTTTTCTAAAAATAATATATGGAATTATTTTTAAAATTTAATTTATTCATTTATTAGCCCCATGATATTCCTCCTGATCGTACCATTTACGAAGTTTTAGCAGAAAACATCGTTAAAGATAAACAGGTGAGTAGAAATGTAAATACATGAGAAAAATTGAATTTACATAATATTTATGAATTTCTGGTGGGTGTTTTCTAGTACGATGAATTTAGAATCGAGGAATTGATCCACGAATTGATGGATCACTATGATACCCATAATGGACTTGGTGAAGTGTATGCAGGAGAAGCAGACTATGACGAGAAAGGTGATTAAGATTTCTATTCAATGAAAATGTTAAATTACTCTTTAGAACACGTTAAAAAAAATCCTTCGTTGATTTTTTTTACAGCGAAAACTGAAAACAAGGGCAATAGTCCAATTTTGGAGCAGATCGTTGAGCTTTCATCTACTGCTTTACCTTATAAGTAATCTTTGAAAACTAGAAAAAATATCCAATCACTTTGCAAATGACGTTATTTGAATTAATGATTATAGTCAGCCTGATTTAATAGTATTATATTTGTATATTTAAAGTAACTCCTCGAATTAAGATTTATTTCATTGTGTTTCACCTGTTTTATACACATGCATGAAAGTTTTCATTTCCTTTTTCCTATAGTTATGTAATACTAAAAAATGGAAAAAATGTGCAATAAGTAGTTTAATACCATTATGTAACTTAGAAAAATAATGAGTTGTACAACAAAAAAATGACAATCTGAGGGTAAAATGGAATTATTAGTACAAAAATCGTATTTAGCAATTATTTTAATTATTATAGCAAGACTAATCTTGCAAAAAAAATAATTCAGAAAATATTTCACCTTTTTTATTTTTTCAAGATGCACTGTATCTTACTCAGTTGATGTTTCTGAAAAATCGATGTATCATTCTAAAAAAATCCAAAAATGTATAGTAATACATTTTTGCAACTCAGATATTAAATATAGAATCGTACATGAAAAAATGACAATCTGAGGAGAAAATAGAACATTGAAACAAAAATGATGTTATCAATTATTCTTAATAATGTAGCAATTTTTTTTCAGAAAGTTTATACCGTAGATCACTAAAAAATAACTGTAGAATTCTTTAAAAAATTCCAAAAAACGTTTAGGGATGAAAATATTTATTAGGAAAAATGGCGAATTTTTCAGAATAAAAAAATTTCCCGCCTTGTTATTTTTTTTTTATAACTTTTCCAACTCTTTTTACTCTTTTTTTATCTCATTTTATTGAATCTTTCTTTAAATAAGTAAACAAAACTGAAGAATTTCGCTGCCAAACATATTTTTTTTGATAACATATACGGTGCTTTTTCAGACGAATTGCAATGCGGTATATTGATGGCTGTGTTGGTGGGAATGCCATGTTAGAAAGCAGATCGTAAGGGGGCGCTGTAGTTTCACGAAGCCAAGCTTCCCCGCATGCTTGAGTGTTCTTTGTTTCCAACGGTTTTTCTGTTGATTTTTGCTTAATTTGAGGTAAGTTGTTTATGTTTTAATCATTAGCACGATATTTGAACGTTACTAGGAGTAACGTGGGGTACCGATCGGAACGTGCGCTTGTAATTTTGGTGGAAGAAAAGGCAGATACGTGTTTGAAATTATGTTGTTTTTTCGTAAGCTTGCTATGTTACGGGGGCAGCAGCAATGGCTGCCCCTGATGGCGGCGGTTTCTCTTCATTTTTTCGCCTAGTAATTTCTGGCTACTTTTCGTTACGATTAATGTATTTTTATTCATGTACTTATTTTGGCGAATTTTCGATAGTGTTTTGCACGTTAATTATTCCCTAAAATTAATGTGGCTTTTATAAATAATGGGATTTACAGTCTCCAAATAACCTGTTGATTCTTTGCCTGTGAAACAAGTGCCGTTGGCAAGCTAGCAATGGGCGTTGTATATTTGCAAACCCTAGTGAACCAATGGTTTATCTTTAATTCTGTATTTTATGGAAATGAATGAAAATGATTCATTGCGTATAATACTATGAGAATTGAATTCTTTGGGAAATTTTCATTAGACGAGCTAGGTTTCCTGCCTATAAACATGTATAAGCTGCATTGCAGTTGACGAAGCTATTGACCTGTATTATGAAAGTGGGTGGTTGGTTGGTGCGTTGCCTATTTTGGATGTAAAATAATAATGCAAGTTTTAACTTTTGCAAATCATTATTGATGAAGCACGGTTATAAGCTAGATCATTCTTTCATTTAAATTTAAAAGTAATATAAGATTCTTTACGTTATCGATCCACAAATTAAGGTAATCTGGTGACCTATAGATAGCTAGGTTCATATCCAAGATAACTATGGTTTTCTAGTTATAATGCTGGATTAAACATTACCTCTGAAATTTGGACATCACTGCTCTTTCCTCACTGCAAAATTCGTGTCTTAATTATGGTTTCCCCCCCTTCCTCGGCTAATCTGAATGAATGGAATTAAATTTTCTTATTCAGGTATATAGGCTATGTCTTATACATTTATAACTTATTTAATGTAAAATGCACAAGTGTTTAACATCAAAATGTATCATGTTTCTTTTGCTTAATTGCAACAAAATTTTGGAACATTTCGAAAATTTCAGTTTTACTAATTTTTTAAAAAATAAAATGTCGCCTTAAAATATGAATGTTAATCTTTTAATCGTCCAATACTCGACCGTTAATAACCAACCAACCTTAATCCTGATTTTTAGCTTTTTAGCTGCCCTGGAATGCTTGTGAGCATGGCAGTTTTCCATTATACCATTTGTGAGTTCATATCACAGTCGTTAATATTCATCACCTACACCGTAGCGTTTAGGAAGGTAGTTTGAAATTCCAGATTGTTTTGTTTTTCAAAACATTTTGAATTTCTTGCTCATATAGGCTACTTAGCCTACGTCCTTTTATTCATACATGATTTTGAGTTATGTTCGAAACATTAATATTGCAGCTTATCTATTAGCGTGCTTTAGTTTTCTGAAATAAGAGTTAATAGGATATAGCAGTAGTATCAATTCATGTTTATGGAAATGCCTCGATATGAAAACCTCGAAATCTTATCATCCATAATTTCATCCATTTGTGTGTTGCTTACATTTTAGGCCTAAGCTCAGCATGGCTTTAAAGAAAAAAAATAACTGCTCTGAGTGTGGCGAGACATTTACCACCAAGGCAAAGTTAACAGCCCATGCCAAAATCCACAAGCCATCGACATCTGGAATCAAGAAGGTATCCACTCGATCGTCAGTCGGTACTGTAGTAGAGCCAGATTGGTCAGCGTCTGATGATGACGATATCGAAGAATGTGAGGACAGAAAACCAATGGCTCAAAATTCCGTGAAGGTAAAGGAACCCGAACAGGAAACTCCTACAGGAAAGAAGCTTGAAATGAGAAGCTCTTTTGGGAAAAAAACTGAAAGGAAAAGCTCAGAAGTGGCTGAAAAGGAAGAAAAGGATAACGAAAAACGAAAATCTGAAGTCAAAGAGTCTGGTTCGGCATCAAAAAAGCTAAAAGGTCAACATGCTTGCCAAACGTGTTCGAAATCTTTTGTTTCACAAAAGGTAAGCTAGAATTTCTCGTGTCATTTATTCTGGCCTTAGCCAGGCAATTTACTTAAGTCTGTTGTCTTTACAGACCTTAAAGCGACATGAGGAAACAACCCATGCGAAGCCTTTGGAATCTCCAAGTACTAGATCATCCACGCGGAAGTCTGCGTCTAAGCCAGTCAGCTACAGCGATTACGATTTCAAGGATTCGGATGAAGAAATCGATGATTTGAAAGCAACTAGTGAAGATGAAGAAAGTTCGGAAGAATTTAAGGAGCAAATGAAAGGTAAGACATTCATTGACTATATTTCATTTTACCAAAAAATGATTCTTAAGATTGTTCTTATAAGCATCCGACAGACTTTAAAATTCCCCACTTTTAAGCCCCAAAAAATGTGTTCACGTTTTTGCAATGCATTGTTTTTGGAGTATTTTGATTGAATACCTTCACTAATATTGATTGTCCCAAATGTTATCCTATTCATTTCCTCTGAATGGATAGATGCAGTTTCCCTGCTCTCACTATTAGTGTACAATACCCACTGTTCCATTGAAGAGCTCATGGCCATGATTAATACCCAAGTTAGCCTTAGTGGCGTCTCAATGGAAAGTTTAATGGTAAGGCAGTTGACTCGTAGATGAATGTAGTGTTTGCCAACCAACAGATAAGTCCTTTGCCCATTAAAAATGCATTGCTAAAGCCTCAAATTCTTACTTTCGCAAGCCTCCGAGGACGACGGATGAAGGTTGGTTCGCTCTTTATGACTTGCCGTGTCTCTCTCTGTGTGTGTGTGTGGTGTAATTGGGATTTTCGATTTTCTTTGTGTCATGATATTGCATTTAGGGCCATGTTGTGTATGTCTTGGTGGTGATTTTCCCACAGGTAAGATAACTACTCGTGTGAGATCACTTTTGAAAGATACTTGTGGTAGACGCCCCGAATTGTGCACCAGTTGTGATCCCGGTGAAGATGAAACCTGGTTGCAGTGTGACAAATGCCCAAAAGAGTTCAAATTAAAAGCCAGTTTGGATAGACACCGAAAAGTAGTTCATATGGACGGTGCATCCCATCAGTGCGATACCTGCGGCACACGTTGTGCCGACAAAGGGACTTTAGCGCGTCATATGTATATACATACTGGTGTGTGAACTTGGCATACAATTAAGCTTGCTATTTTATCCAAAGTCAACATGTTGTCTAATATTACATGGCTACTGTTTTTTTTATTCCTCTAGGCGTGAAACCTTACCAGTGCGAAGTTTGTAAGAAACAATTCAGTAGAAAATACCACCTGTTTCGTCACATGCAACAAACTGGTTGCGGTGGAACACCTCCGCAAACGTTTCCGTGTCAGGTAATAGGATAGCTGTTGTTTGAAAAGCGGTGTGTCTTGTCGAAATGATTATGAAAGCTAAAGATTTGCGTTTCTACAGGTTTGCGGCAAGCTATTTAACAGAAACGATAATTTGCGAGAGCACCTACGCATTCACGCCGGCGATACGATCAGAAAGAGGAAGCACACTTGCGAACACTGCAATAAAGAATTCCATTGTCCGTCCATGCTCACGGTTCACATTCGGACCCACACAGGTGATGATATTTCCGTGTATTCGTTAGATTCAATGCAACTCGGTACCCTACGGTCGGCAAACCGATGCCATGCGGTAAAGGGAGTCGTGCCCATTTTGAGGAGAATGCTTCTGGACATTAGCTCTCCTGTTACCTGGCATGGAAACGTTTGTGGAGGTGTTCCACTGCAACCAGTTGGTTGCACATGACGAAACAGGTGGTATTTTCTACTGAATTGTTTCTTGCAAACTACGCACTGGTAAGGTTTTGCAGGGGCATGACTATGCATGAATTTGGAAATGTTAGTTTAACCCTGATCAAGCTTAGTGCTTATATAGTTTTCTTATTATAAAAGGTGAAAAGCCATTTCAGTGCGAGCTTTGTAAAAAGGCTTTTCCTTCGGATGGAGCTTTAAAAAAGCACGGCCGTGTTCATTCGGGCGAGAGACCATACGAATGCAAGGAATGCGGCTCTCGATTCTCCCTAAAAGGTATGTAAATCGATTATGCATTCTAAGGGAGGGGGTGGGGGGTAGAAATGTAGTGGAGAGTAGTCAAGCCACGATTTTGGCAGAGTCCAAACACGTTGTTTGAAATGCATTTGCACAAAGCGAAGTAATTACTCGAGACTACAATCTCGAGTCGAGCGCCGGCAGCCATTGTGTCATATTGTTTCGCATTACGTGGAAATCATGTTGCATAAAAAGGATTTCGTTTTAGAAATAATTCAATTGTTTGCTGGGCCAGCGTTTGTTTCATGAGGAAGTGCATTCTAAATTCAACGTTTTCGGTGATTAATCTCAGCTAGTAATCTTAAATATAGTAGACTAAACGAAACTTGCGAATTAGGACCGAACCATAAGGTGTGCTACTTGGGGATATTGCTATTTGCAGATTCAGCTGGTTTGGTCAAATTGATCTATGCTGACTGTGAAGGTTTGCTACTTTCAGGTAGTGCACTTTATAGAGGGACGCTATTTACAGGTTTTTCTGTAAGGTTTTTGGGAGTTCACTCGTGAACTAACAGTTATCCCCTTAGAACTTGATGTTCAGACGCTGTAGAATAAACACGTATGCTGCTGGCTATACGCTTGCGCATGCTACTCGCTTCTACAATAATAATTAATGGTGTCGTGTTCATAACAAAGTGTATTTATCAAATACTGGGACATTTTGCCCCTGGGCACACTGCGGCTACCCTCAAACATGGTTTATAATTGGAATTGAATTTTTCCATGAGATAGATATTATAATTAGAAACCCTGTTTGAGGTTACCCGCCCGTGGGGAATTGCTCAGCGTGGCCCGGGGCAGTCCGCAAAGGGTGTCCGGTCTTAGGACGGTATTGTAGATTTCAAACATGGCCGGACCAGGAAGGGGGGGGGGTTAGAGCGGACAAGGGGGGGGGGTCTTCT
>JAQGCC010002107.1:0-19838 GCA_034698905.1 Xestoiulus laeticollis | reverse complement strand
TACTAAAGTTTAGGGCGCCGTGACAAAATACTAAACTTGTAAGTGCGCCGCGGGCTGAAAAAGATTGGGAACCCCTGGACTTTAACGGTCATCAATTTAATTAGCCGAAGCCTTCGAGACCTTTGGAAACGTCTGCATCGTATTAAAAATATTTCAGAATATAAATTACTCTTGCATGGATCAGACTGTCAATTATGGATTTTGCATGCTATCTAACATAAATTGCAATACTGTGGCTGACACTTTCCTTTGAATTGGTGGTAATTGAAGCACGTATGCATAAATCAATACAACGGATGCATACAGATATAAAATTTCATTATTTCCTTAAAACGACAATGCATATTTGGCGAGAGTTGCCTGGAGCTGAATTCGTTTAAATTTAAGGAAAATAAGGATTGTCAATTATACTGCCACTTTTGTTTCGCATATTTCCCATTCGGAATATTTTTATGATTTTAATTCAATTACTGACAATTAGGTCGTTTTAAGCTCCATCTGTTATCTATTATTTATTATAAAAGTGACTGCATCTGTCGCAACGAAATTTTGGCAACCGTCCATTGTAATGATATTTCACTAGGTAGCAAAGCTTTTTTTTAATAGCATGCAGAAGTCATGTTGCCAGTCGCAATAGATTTTGGCATCAGGATGGGTAATGAAACAAATGTTTATCTCACCGCGTGCTGCCATTTAACATTTTCTGATTTTTTTTTCAAATTACTTGCATCATTTGACATATTACAAATCCGAAAAATGTACTCAAAAACATTCGCATTTTTCTGGAAACATAGTGTTTGAAATGGGCACGTCTGACATTGCATATATATGATATTGCAATGAACGTCTTTCGTATGTTTTGTGACGTTTATTAATGTAAATTAAAATCAAGCTCAGGCTCTAAACATTTCCATAAAATGTCAATTACAGCTTCAATGGAAAACCATATTGTTGAAAAATATGCATTATATTACTGACGCGCTTGTTTACATCTTGTAAATTTTTTTCCATGAATTTGGTATGACGTCAAATACAGTTTTTTTTTTCTTCAAATATTTTACGCATAAATCCCAATAATAGAGACGCGGTATCGACAAGTGCCATGGGAAGGCAGCAGTATGGTGGAAAAAATATTTCACCTGAATCTGGCAATAACTAGATTACACCAACCTAGGCTCGCTGAGTAATCGAATTATATTCACAAAAATAATGGAAAAACTCCATACAGTGCGTGGGCATACTACAATAATATTTTTGAATATTTTTTATTCCAGGAAACCTGCTTATTTTGACGTAGGATGCGGACAACGTATCAATTTGTTTAAAATTCGGTAGCTGCATGCGTCAAACATTGCACAAATGTGAAATACAATTTACACGTGGAAGATTTTGTTTATATATAATTTCAGATTCAAGTTAGATTGTACGTGTTCAAATTTATCAAAACGATAGAGTTTATTGCTCACTTAAGTACAATTATTCAAGATTTAATTTCGTTCTGCACGATGCTCAATTTACTTGAATCCTCACTCTTTAAGTAAACTGCACAAACTTCATTAATAATTTAAGTAAACACTTCACGAAGTTAGCATATTTAAGCTTGCTCGTTCCTGTATAATTTTATTTTAAATAATAAAATAGCATTATTTTTACTTGGTTGAACAACGAAAATAGGTTGCACTTTGCAATTCTTGCTGGAAATTTAAATAACAATTGAATGGTAATTCCATCAAAACAAAAATCGAATGCCTAATGAGACCAGACTTCCCGTTTACATTGAGTGTGTAGTCATATTACTAAAGATTATTATTCAATGGCCCTTCTAATGAATTCGATTTGTAACCCTAAAGTCAGCAAAGAAAAATCCAGGGGTAATGGAGCAAGAAAGCCTACTTTATTTAGCAATGAAAATTTAACCAAGTATAACCATTCATACTGCACATACAAGTACTGTATAAGCAAATATAAAACAATTGATTGGGTACATGCATTTCTAAGAATGCTTTTACTTTAACAAAATGAATGCATGTAAAACAATGCATATAGGGAATGTTATCATATATAATGTAATTCTCTTAGAATTTAATACATATGCATAGATGCCATTTGGCAATTAATGTTATCAATATATTTTGGGGATATTGTCTTTTCCCATTTCAATATACGGAATTTTGCATAGAGTACTTATAGGGCATCAAATATAGCACAACATATTTTTAGATGCAGAAATCCACTTAGAAATATGTAATGCATGCAGTTCAGGTCAAATATACTACAATACAGGCAGTAGACACAATATATAGCATCCTTACATATATTGCATAATTAGGATATAACAATACGTGATCACTGTTCTATACTTTCAAATTGTTATTCTAAGGGTATTTTCTTGAAAGGTATTTCCACTACGTGTCAACATTTTTCCCTTTTGGTTATTCGTGACAAGAATGCTCATCGTATTAATTCCTTTTTACTGGACCATTTTTCGTATACTAGATCCATGCACACGCACATTACTAATGGAAAAATCTCGTCTTTTTTTAGCAAAAATCGTTTCTTCGAAGTTGCACGAACAAAAAGTGACACGCAATTAACTTTGATGCCATGATTATTTGCACCATTTACCAATTAAGTTAATCGGCTCTTTTATAAAACGTGCGATTTTAATCAGTTAAACCTAGAGTAGGTTCCACTATTCTTTGAGTATCTAATTCTTGATTAGATATGGATAGCCTTTAAACTAAAAATGTCCGCAAAACTTAGCACCAATATCTCGACGATATACGGCCTAGGTTCAAATTAAGGAACGTTTACCATTAAGCCAAATGCTATTATATAACAAATCAATTATTTTCACAGTAAGCCATGTAAATTCCATAGGATCCATTCCAATTTCATAGAAACATCACAAGGTGTATAGGGTTTGAAATGAACTTTTCTTCATTTAAAGATATAATTTAATTATACTCATTAATAAAAACATATTAATGCAATAGAACGCAAATAACAAATGGAGATAAGTTTTAAATAATTCGTGTGTGGTTCCTGCAGAACATGTCCCCCTAGAAAAATCATATGGCACATACATGTACATGTACATTGAAGGCAAGTGCTCAAATGTGCAATATCAGGTTATAATTTATCCTTACATGCCAATATGAACATGCAACTTAAGTATATGCCCATCCATTCTCCACATGGGCCCAATATACGTTATTATATTTGCGCACTTAAGTTATGACCATAAATGTCTACATATATAGGAATTCATATTCGTTTTCATACAAGGGGCATATTGATATATAATACCGCCTATAGATAATTTTTTCATCGGAACATGATATCATAAGTAAGGGAAATTTGCCGATTTTTTTGGCCTTATGTGACAATATACGTGTATATACCTTCCCATAAGATGCTAATTTTCCATTAGACAATGGGTTCTCATTAGGTCTCGTTACCTGTCTTATTGGTCTCATTATCTCATTACTAAGTCTCATCAATTCCATCATGTGATTTTGTAAATGGACTGCATGTAGGATTTTCACTTGGGTAATTTTTGCAGTACACAGAAAAAAAGTTGGGTTAAATTCAAACTCAATAGTGAGTGCTAATGGACTATTAGGTTAACATTAAGTGTAACAACCCAATTAACCCAACATTGGGTTGTTACACTTAAATTCAACCTAATGTTAACCTAATAGTCCATATAGCACTCAATATTGGGTTGAATTTAGCCCAACTTTTTTTGGGTGTACAAGAAAAAATCCATTAGACAATGGGTTCTCATAAGGTCTCATTACCTGTCTTATCGGTCTCATTATCTCATTACTAAGTCTCATCAATTCCATCATGTGATTTTGCTAATGGACTGCATGCAGGATTTTCACAGAAAAAAAAGTTGGGTTAAATTCAAACCCAATAGTGAGTGCTATATGGACTATTAGGTTAACATTAGATTGAATTTAAGTGTAACAACCCAATGTTGTGTTAATTGGGTTGTTACACTTAATGTTAACCTAATATAACCATATAGCACTCAATATTGGGTTGAATTTAGCCCAACTTTTTTTGGGTGTACAGTAGGCCTACTGGTAAACCCAAACTTGTTCATAGTTAGAAAAAGCCGATATAGCGAGGTCTGGGTGAACACTATCCGTAATTATCATATACTATTCTAGTGCAGTTGTGCAAAACACAGGCAGGCATTAGTTCGTCGACATTATGTCTCTTGATAAAAAAAAGCCGGAAACAAAAACGCAAAAGAGCAGTTTTGTCGCCTACAACAAATCAATGACAAGTGTACAATCCCCCAACCTCCAAACATGCCAAATAACAGAAAGGTTGTTCTTACCTGAAAGCTATGGTTCACATTTTTGGTGCTGCATTCGGCGACGCTGAGGTCAGTCAGGTCAATTTCATCGAAGATCACAGACTGTAAAAGAGTAGCGACAGCACCTTGAGTTTCACGTTTTTTGCCCGCTTTGCTCCTCCTCACTCGCATTAATTTCTGGTGCAGTTTATGACGGTGGCTATTTGAGGACATTGAGACCGAGACGCGAATTAAGAAAAGGAGGGGAGTACCCAAAGGAAGATAAAAAAAAAACTCAAACAAAAACAAAAAAAAGATTATTTGAAAAAGTCTAAGAATAGCATCTGCCAGAAGCCAGTCGCCCCTTGTGTCAAGGCAACCAGTGCGAGCAAAACTCTAGTGTGCAAACGTTGTAGAAAACAAGTTGGCAAGTGCAACCAAAGTCAGAACCATTGAAGAAGGAAACATGGGATGAGTCGTGGGCAAAGAGCACCGAGAATGCATAGGGAATGAGCTCGCTACCGGGCTTTTGAAGGCAAAAGTGGGATGGGTCTGAAAAGAGTAACGATTTTGCTGGATCCGCCAATGAGGTTGAGGGCGTCCGGGAAAAAGTCAGCGAAAATCGATCGGGGAACGTGAACACCTCATCGCTTTAGCAAACAATGCCTAGGATTCATCGTTGAAGTAGAAGAAGAAGAAGAAGATGATGATGATGATGATGAAAAAAAAATCTCTTTTTTAGAGTGAAAAACTGAAGAAGAGAGCTTGAAAAATGTTAAACTTATGGAAACCGTCGAGAGAGGGCGCTGAAACCCGTTGGGGGGGGGGGGGGGAGAAAAAAATAGGGTTTTTCCCACACCCAATCCAATAACGCTGCCATTGAAACAAATTGTAGCTATGGTAACACCTTTTGCCAGCTCTATAATGTTGCAAAAAATTATGATGGGATGGTGAGAAAAAGAAAAAAAAAGTCATCGTATAAGGAGATAATATCCGAGAAACACTTTCGTCCGTTATCAGACAGTTAATAGAGTGTGTACTAAAGCTCGACTTCAGTGTCTCACTTCCGATATCGTGAGGGCACTAGCTGATAAACCTTTGAAAAACCCAATATATCAGCGTGTTGACTGCTACGAAACAAAACTCGAGCACAAGCTTGAACTCTTCTAACAAATCCAACCCCTTGAAACAACTTGAATAGCTCTTCTTCAAATGGACGCAATAATGGCATTGCTGTTAATGCAAACAGTTGAGGTTTTTTAATCGATCGCATATTGCACGTGTTGGAAAAATGCAACACTATAGCTAGCCAACTATTTACGAAAAACGAAAATGTTATTCGATAGTTTAGATGAAAAAACTGGGGACGAAAAAAAAACCATCACAATGCTACTTTCATCAGCATTGGTTGGTTACAGTTACTTGTTTACGAATCTATCTAT
Source organism: Xestoiulus laeticollis (assembly GCA_034698905.1). Classification (NCBI taxonomy): domain Eukaryota; kingdom Metazoa; phylum Arthropoda; class Diplopoda; order Julida; family Julidae; genus Xestoiulus; species Xestoiulus laeticollis. Next base: position 14,084 of record JAQGCC010002107.1, on the reverse strand, counting down.
ATCTTCGATCTGGATGACATTTGGTGTAATCTTTCAAAACTAAGCTTCTTCTCAAAAACTAAAATGACTTTCAAATGTCAAAAGTCAACAAGAAAAAGAGAAAAAACGTGAATATTTTTAATTGTTTATTTTTAAAGTTTAACCCTGCAGAGTACACAAGTATGTATACATGTATTTGGGAATTAACTAACTTGAGTAATGTTAATTTGGGTTTATGTAAATTTGGGTTTATGTATGAAGTTCTAAGCGGTTGTTTAAGTATAACTACTATTTATTAATGATGACTGAATTAGCATAATTGTTGATGTTTCCATATGTCAATGTACATGTATAAATAAATGCGGCTCTTAAATAAATTAGAATTGTATAACGTAATTGGATAACCTATATTAAGCTGACAGTACCAGATGATTTTGTTATATTATTGATATACAACTAATATGATTGAAATTAGCATAGTTGTTGATGTTTCCATACGTCAATATACATGTATCATGCGTTCGTAATGTAAAACAGGATTTTATATCTAATTTCCCTTATAAATTAAGTAATTGGATATAAACCCATTAATCGCTCACTCGTGCATGTTCATGCACGAAATTTAATTGTCGAATTATGCTAAGAACAAATGTATTTTCATTTTCGTTTTGAATAATAACTTCTGTCACTTGTGTAAAAATCTGAACAAATTACAAAAGTGACATGTTTTTTTTTAAATTTCTTTTGCAATGTGATCTTTTGCAATTTGTGTGCCAAGTGGATAAATTGCGTAACCTCGCCAAATTTTAAAAGGATAAATAAAACGATCTTTGATTCTACCTGCAGTGGCATTTAAATGAAGCGTCGTTACGATACGACCACTGAACACGTGATATAAATGAACCGCCGTATGGGGACATCCAGCTTTTAAATTTCAGACATTTTAAACATATACATGTAGTTAATTTTTTGAATATGCTTAATAGATACCAACGTGTACATGCAATTAAACGAGTTTAAACAATTTGCAATCTCAAGTACTGTAGCTGAGCATGCGCATTGCCAAAATTTCATCCTCTAAAATGCTTAACTGAGTGGACCTCTCAGACCTTATTCGGTGCGCCAGACTTAAGCAGAATGGGTCTAAATTTGCACATTGTATGGGAATTTGACCTGCAATCTGCAAAAGAAACCATGTGCCACGCGATTTTGTTGGTTTCTTTTTTAAAAAAAAAACTCTCGAACAGAGTCTTTTGACCCATGGTCACGTGGTTTTGGGGCTTTCAAAAACTTTCAAATTGTTTAGCAGAACAAGTGGTGTTCACGAGTTCTGCTCAAACCCCTAATGGGTATGCACTGCCGCTTTATATTCCATATCAAGATAAAAGCTTTTGTCTGTTATTTTATATCCAAGTTCCTCGAACGAATCTAGCATCGCAATTCCAAATATTAAAAAAAAAAACATGCAAATTAGCTCATAATACATCCTGTTTCATCTTTCGACTCCTGTTCTAAACCCATGCATTATTGTAGCAAGCGCGCAATACACGACACAGACCTCGATAGTATCAAAAAAGCACGAGAGATGCTATAATGTTTACGTTTTACCGAATGGTGTAGCTAGAAATCGTGCTAAAAATAGCATAAGGCCAGCATGCATTCATCAGGAGTGCTATCTAAACTTGGAACAACGTATATAATTGAATTAAGTACAGAGTGAAATTCAATGGGATTTCTGTTACATATTCTCACGCTGACTCGATTACGGAGTAATCTCAGGGTTTGCATAGGTACGAATTTAGCATCATATAGCCTGGTATATAATGATCTTAAATCTCCTATATTTAGCTTCCAATAAAGCAGCATCCAGCAGGTTCGGAGAATCATAGCAAAATGGAAAAAAAAAAAAAACACGGAAGTGTTCATGCAGGTAGGATTTAGCGTGTAAATTGGATAAATCGATATGTATCAGTCTTTTTAGGGTCCTGTGATCCGCCGTTGCCCCAACCGCCATATAGCATTAGTTTATATATGTAAGATGGTATCGTGCCCCACATAATTGACGCATTGACGTCACTCTGACGTCATCGTAGAGCCCTAAGATGAGGCGAATAAACGTGGTGCAAAAGACGACAGGTCAATACTTTTATCACAGGGTATTCGAGTCAACGAAATGCAGTTGAACATGTCAGAAAAATGCCCTACGCAACTGTGCTGTTGAAACCAGCTTCATTAACTTGTATACTGAGCCACGGGTGTCGAGAAATAACGGAGTAATTTGCATATTGCGAAGAAAAGAAGACCACTTATAGCGGAGGTCTCAATAAAGTAAATGGCATAATTAAAACCTCACAATGGCGTCATAGCTTGACACACATTAACAATGGGAACAAAAGAAGAAACAATTGAGATTTTGTTTCTGCTCCGCATTCGAATAACAAGCCATCAACATGTATCCGTGAACATTTATTTATAAACCTATATGACCCGGAATGCATTTCGGGATTTTAAGGATGAATTTCCAATTTAGACCTGGATTTTTACACATATACACTGTATGTGAAAATATAAATGAAATACTTTGGATACAGCCTTCAGCATCGCTACAAATTTGCAATGTTCTAAATTCTGAAAAAAATCGTATACATATGTACATGTAAATATCCTACTCATGGGGTCCAGACTCAGTATACATGTATTTGTTGGAAAAAATTCAAGGATTTCATTGGCCCATACGATATTCATCCAAAGAGCCCGCTTTGTATAGTAAACTTTTATATGTTTATTCAAGTTAAACTTGTTGAAAGTGCATGCTTGTAATTGAAGGATATATAAAACTTTATATACATTAGCCTAAATACAAAAATGAGTAAAAAAACCGTGTATATAATTTATAAATAAAACCTCATTTAAATGACAAAAAAATTTATGAAACAGAACGAAATTCCTGCAAAATATGATGCTTTCACAGTGAAACAATAGACCTTGCTGTAATCTATATAATAATAAGTTAATACGAACTACACTACATTGAATGTATGCCTATTTATTAAAAAAAAGCATAGAAAATTAAAAAGGACAAACAATTTCTTCTAATAAGCTTGATGACGTTTAAAAAATAGCATTCTAATGCTATTTTTCAAACTAACGGAAATTCCTTTATGTCAAACATGAAATTCGAGAATAATCCCTGACTTTTTGGAGATGTTGCAAATTGCATTTTTCGATTTTCCAGACGATTGGATTAACCTACACTGAGCGATACAAGATTTGAAAAATCAACAGATCAATATTTTTAAAAAATCGCCATTATAGCAATAAAGCAATTACTATGTCGAATCTTCAAACCATGCATGCATGACAAATACTTTTTGTGTCGTCCGCAATGCTTATGGCGATATGTACAGTACGTGTATTTCATATTTCCAAAACTACAAGGAATACGATGCGAAAATTCATGTCTCGACATGATGTAAACTCTTCATCACGTACATGTAACCTATACATGTATATAATACAAGTTAGCTAGATAATGTTCAAGAAAGACTGCCGTGTCTTGATCCAGAGGAATGAACTTTTTCTCCTGAAATAGCAAAAATAAGGAGTTTTTTTCCTTTATCACTATATAAGCCGAGTTGAATGTTTATATAAGCTCACCTAAAGGATCTAATATAATGACAAAGCACGTTCTTCTATAAAAACTTTCTGAGACGAAAAAGATTAACCCTGAAAAGCAGTTAAGGCTGTATGGTCATGTTTAGAAACTTGGAACATGTTGATGTAGAAGGTGACGAATAAGGTGAGATTGTATAAAAACCATGGTATCAAACCCAGTCCCTTGATGGTCCTAACATTTTTTTTATTACACACTGTATCTAGCAATAGAAGAAAAAGTCACTGATATAAAAAGATGGAGTATCTCATGTTGATGTCCTACATTTCTATGAAAAATTGAGCATGCATAATGCATTCATTATCAGCATAAATCTTTATTTTCCGCTATTATTACCCAATCTTAGAATGAGGCCTAACTTGCATGGGCTTGACTATAAGAAAGCATGTGTCAGGGTCACCGTTATGTTTTCGTTGAACATTAAAAAAACAAAAAAAGGCGTCTATACGTCGGTCCTCTTGGTGCATAAAAATAATAAAACCTATAAAACTAGTATTTCCAGAAGAGATACCAAAATCCGCATATATGCAAAGCCTTATGGGAACCAAGAAATGTGCGAGAGAATAGCATGCCATGTTTCTTTAGACACATTTGCATTTAGAGATATTCAAAAAGGTTCTTGTTGAATTGGTTTCATGAAGTGAAAGGAAAATTTCAAATTGGAAGCTGAAAAAGACTTGCTTATAGGGCCTTACTTTGAATTAATATGTGATTTTTTTTTAAATACTAGAGATGAGTTCCCACGCAAATGAAATGTTGAACGCTGCAATGTTCTGTAAATGGTCATTTTGAAATCATCTTGGTACAAACTAGTACTAAAGTTTTATTTTCCTTGTCATGTCTAAATTCATAATTAATAAAAATAAATTTTTAATTATAGAGCATATAGAACCTGTCTAAAATAATACTCTTTGGACCAGGGAAAAATATTATTTTAGGCAGTTTATTATTTCAGACAGGTTCATCTGCAAGCATGCTACAGTGCAGGCATATACAGCTGCAAAGTAGGTAATTTCCTTTTTTAAATCCTTTATGAGTCAATATAGCTATATTGGTCGACACAATTCACATAGCTGCAAAATAGGGAATTCCCCTGATTTTTCAATCCTTATACATGTATATATGTGTACATGTATAGATTGCTAAATATCACTTTATGGAAGTTTATTACATGTATTCTATATATGCATGGGTCCCAAGTCGGGACCAGAACATTGTATTATTTTAGAGAGGATATTATTTTACACAGGTTTTACTATATCTGCACATGTTTTCATTTTAAAACTAGCATCCGATAAAGAAGAACCTTTACCTTAAATGTTTTTTGTGGAAAAAAATCAAGATGCGTTCTTATTATAGGGATGTCTGATAAACCGAAATAACATGATATCTAAAGCAAGCTAATGGTCGGAATAATTGCTTTCTGGGGAACATTATTATCGTCAAATCTTCTCATATACTTTCTCGAGTTTTATACGCTTAATTGAGCTAACCCACAGTCTCATATGCCGCAATAAAAGAGTCCTTGACAAGTAAATGAGCTTTCTGTTTCATCATCAGAAGACATTGTCAATCGCCATCAAGGCATGTAAATGCATGATAAAGTATTCATTATAACTTTAATCAACAAATGCTTCACTGAAAATTCATAAATATACAATGGCCTTAGCATGTCGTAATTACCACACGAGCTTTGCCAATGTTTAAATTTCAAGGGGCCCTTGTGATAGTCCCTTTAAATGTCAGCCATTTCTTTAGTTTTTAGAAAACAAGAGAGCTTGTTAAAAGTCAAATTTTCAAAAAACATTTCAGGTAACATGTGTGGATCGAGTACTATTTAACTTAATGACATAGCTTATTCCTTGGGTTGATGAGTACGAAAATGTTCTAAAAATATCACTCAATATAAATTAGGAAACTGATCCTGCAGCAGTGCAGAGTAATTATAAATAATCAAGAGGCTGACCCAAAAATATGAAATTTTAAATACACATTTCGGAATAACAGAAAATGCAATGCCAGCATGATTATTCCTAACATGACGTCATGTTTTTTTTTTACCAGCCTGAGGTCCAACTAGACAAAAATAAGGCAAACATCTATAGTTATTAGTCACTATTCTGTGTGGTAAGCACTACGCACTCCACCCCCATATTAATTCCACTCCAGTTGGAAAAATTGCAATTACGTCATAAGCAATGAAAAACATAGATGTGGACTAATCCTGATGGGATTAAACCAGGTACCCACGCATATTGCAAACATGTACTACTTTTCGAGGTTTGAAATTCACACCTGTTTTCTGTCAAAAATAAATCCATATTATTATGCAGATAATCTTATAAAATCACGAAAGCCTTTAATAGCATCACAACACTAATATAAGATTGTATGGTATTAGAGTCAAATGAACAAGAAGCGATTAGGTATGCATAAACCAGCAATGGATCTTACTTATAATCGAACCCTAATTTGTTCTCTTGTTTGGTCTGATTATACGGAATGCATTGTATTTCTCCAACGAAAATAGCATTTTTAACATAAATATGAAAAGGAGATAAAAATAATGAATTTCATACAAAAACATTAAACCCCTCAATAAATAATTGAACCACATTTTATGCTCCACGATTTGGTCTGATTATCCAGACTGCATTGTATTACTCCATTGAAAATAACTTTTAAATTTTTTTTTTCATTTATTTTCAGACTATAACTAAGAAAATAGAGATACATTCTTCATCAAGTTACATTTTCGACTAATTTTGTTTATGCATTTTAATCAATTTAAATGCCTGATCCCAGAACTATAGAACTACATGTATACTGTACATGCATGTATAAAGTTGGCGATTTGCATAAAAAACAGTCTTAATTGGGAAGTTCGTCCCGCATCTCCTTTTCCTAATTCATTTTCAATTTACCTTGAGCATCGTATTCAACTTGAATCTCATATTTTCTTTACCATTTTTTTCCAAGAAAACCATAATGAGCATTCCCCGATGTTTTATAGAGCTCGACAGAGGCATTGAGTGACGTCGGAAATTTTTAATGAAATTACACTGTGCGCCTATTGAATTAAAAGTTTTCACTTTGATGCCTGAAAGTCATTAGATCTCGTCTAAGTAGGATTAATAAAAGCTTAATTTTTTTTTTCCACGGGAAATTCCAAGGCTCATGTAGGCTTATCAGAATTGAGAATGTGAAAAATGGATGACATATTTTTCACGTTTTATTATTAATAATAAATCGTAGAAGCCTAGCTCGCATATCCTATATATACACAGGGCCAACCGGTCACATAAATCATGCCATTTTTTCGTCGTTGACCTAGATAAGGTACTCGCCCATAGTCACAATTCATCGAAATCAACACATTAAAGTTCGGGAAATTTGCTTCCACTTTCTATTTTCCACAATAAATCCATCCTGGGTTGAGTGAAATATATTCTCCGCAGAGCTATAGAAATACTTGGGAAGATGTGCACTGTATTACCAAAACAGCAATTTTTTCGACAATCTAACGATTTCCTCATATTACTGCTATTTTTGGTTCTAACACTTGCAAGAATGAATGGCTTCATTGTTTCGATCTGAAGATTTTTCGATGAAAAGATGTCATTTGGGAAGCATTATGGTAGAGGCGTGGTGGAGCCTTGAAAATTCTCGGTTTTATATTAGATCTATAGCCCATTTGTGGCTTACCCTCAATTCGTGGGCACCTCTTAGTGTGAATACTTCCACGGGTTTAACAAGGTATACGAAAAAAGTTAGCTTAAAAGCATTTGTATATTGTGCTGTTTTATCTTCGTACAAGTATAATGGATGTTATTCTAATATAAACAAGCAAGCAGTTTGAATATTTGCACACTGCATGTTCATTTCTGCCAATTTGGGAGATATAAAAATGCAGAAAAATATACCTAATGTATGTATACAAGCAATGTATGTATACAGCACTATGCACCCATATTCAAGTTTCTTTGAGAATTTTTTAATTTATCGGTCAGATATATAATCGGTCAGAAGAGGATTATATCACTGATTATGGATAGATTTTGTATTATATGTAGCCTATACTGTTTCCACTATACATGTACAGTAAAACCTGGTAAAGTGACCGCCTCTGCATTGTGATCATTTTAGTAAATTGGTTTTAGTGCATGCATGTATGTTTTACTTCATAAAAAATCACTCTATAATGACCACCTTTATAAAGTGCCCGAAAATAGCTATATTTTATGGACATGATCACCTTTATTAGGTTTCACTGTAGTTGCTTCTGAAACTAGACGAAATAAAAAAATTGGATAAACTGTTTAAATTCATTAAATCTGCTTGTGCACATGCGCAAATTAAGGATGTGTGGTGATATCATTTTATCCTCAACGTGGCTGAAATTTAGATGCTGAAGGCCGGGGCCATAGACATATACAGCAAGGATGCTTCAATTGCATCACGTGTTCAGTGGTTATATTTCGTAACGGCGCTTTATTTAAATATCACCACCATGTGGAATTCAGGATACAATACCTTCATTTTTATTTATTGTATTCATGTTGACTTTTATCCTTTTAACCCCTGAACATACCAAACATGCATCAGCTTAACTCTTTGGAGAATGTTTTTACTTCTTTCTTTTTTGGCTATTGTCCGTTTATGCGTGCATTATTTAAAATATGTTTGATAGTTTAGAATGTTAAAACCATACACGATGTTGATGCCATGTATTTTACAAAAATCCATTAAGACTTATTTTGATTTTTCAGAACAAGTCTAAAAACCTGTATTTTTCTTCAATACAAATTTAATATACACAGATTATGGCTTGCCTATAACTTTTTGGTTTGCGATTTTTGGTTATTTTAAATTTTAAATATAGCGTTTATTAAAACTGTTTCAAATTTTGTAGGATGTTTTATTAAAACATTTATAACAAAATATATATTTCCATTTTTAACTAATGCAATTATTTACAGAGTTATTCATAAAAAAATGCTATTGCCAATGCTTTTTTGAGCCACTGTAAGTTAGCTACTAATATAGTCATTTCATGAAAGAAGCTCATAATTCCATCACATGTATTCAGGTCTAGTCCTTTGAAATTTTAACATCGAGGGCATAGTCCATCCATCTGTTAAGGACCGCTTCACAAGGCCACTTTTGAATTACACCACGATTTAACTCGTTTTTATCACCAGCATTTTTAGTTTTTTTTTTTCAAATCCGGCACGCTTCTCCATGTCCTAAGCACCAATATCCCATCCGACACGAATTGAATAAATGGATGATTTTTCAGGAACAGACCATCAAATTGCCACATTGATGTTCCAACAGATGGTAATCTCCTCGTCCCAGTGACCCCATAATAATGAAACTCCATATCTTCCTTCGCCACACCACATCAGTCCCAGTCATGGGTTTGTGTGATAGTCAAGTAGCAACAATGATATCGACAGAAAACGTATCAACAATTCATGAGTACCGACCTCCAAAAGTAAGCTTCATTTTCCATGTTATACGATTGTGCCAATTCAATGTCATAAATGACTATAGGCCTAATAATATCGATCTACAGTGCCTTTAATGCGACATGAAATGGCACGCGATAAGAAAAGCTCAAAATGACAATGGATGTCACATATCCAAATATATGACGAAAAGGCTCATGGGAAGGTGCGCTTTACCCGTCCCTTATATAGGGGATTAAATGATCTAATGAAAAAAAAAAAAAACATTGGAGTTATTGACTCGTTGAAATACTGAATCAGGCTATTGACCTATAGGCTGCTACTTGAAAAAGTCACATACAATAGCAAACCTGAATAGAAAAGAGCAAAGATTTATGTTAAAGGGTTTTGTATGAGGGATTACAGGCTTTATATTCTTGCAGAGTTTTACGACCTTAATTGAAGTTGATATGGGTCTCAATTTGATCCGCGTACTTGAGACCCATTTCATACTCAAGTAAGGCAGTTATATGAATCTTCCATTAGTTTCTAATAAGCATCTTCGGCTGGAGATTTTCTGGGTCATGAATTAGAGGCAGATAGGCGTATGAAGGCACGAAGCGTGTAAATGGGCATGAAAGGGTCAACCGCTAATTTGCATATCTAAAAATGGATTTTAATTAATTCAAAATAGGCCAAGAGATGGTCGTTATCTGCACTACTAAACACGCCTAAAGCTGCTTGATTTAATTAAAATTCGCACCAGCCGCCAGAGGTCAGAAAAGTGCTTCAAAATTAGCACAACTGCATGCACTTAGTAAAAATGGCATTTGATCATAACCACCCATAACATTCTCGTCATTTATATGCAAATGTAGGTATCAGTTAAGCGCATAATTTCGTGGAGAGCAGCTGCATTGAAAAGCATGAATGCTGAAAATGTTCACTATATACTGTAGGATATCAGACAAAATCTAAGGTTTACTAACCTTGGGTTAAAATATAACTCTTGGTTAACCTCCAGGTTAGCTGTTTGTGTTGCACCAATTAACCCTTGATAAAACAACGCAGGGTTATAGAACTCATGTTCTAACATGCAGAAAACAAAATTCTAGAACAAAATTCAAAAAAAAATTCTAGAATATTAACCCGAGGTTAACCCTGCCTACTTGCTGGGTTAACCTTTGGCTAGATTTTCCCCTAACCCATGCTTGTGCAATGCAAGGGTGGGTTAACCTAGTGTTATAAAGCAGGTTAACCTAATTAGGTTATTCTTAACCTTTGTTGGTGCAACCAGCCCTTAGTAAAAAATTGGACAAATCTATTGCAAAAAAGTGATGTCATTTCATCATATTAATATCTAGCCTCAGCATGTACTGCTGAGATTTATAACCTACATATAAATGTCCCCCATGCATTCATATATCTCAATGGCGCTTCATTTGCATCACGTGTTCAGTGGCCATATCATAATGGCGCTTAAGTTAAATTCCATCAGCTTCGTATTCAAACAACTTATTTAAAGATAAGATAGAACTCGTCACAGAATTAAGATTATGTATAATGAGCATATTAAGTGTTAATATGGATTTACAGCATAGCTTAAGTGGTGAACATTCATCCAGTCAGTAAATAATGCCCATAAAATTCCTTGTTCCTTTCCCTTATTTAATGAGGGGAAAAACTATCAACACAGAGGAAGTCAAATATATATTTTTTAATACGCACTAATAAATCCATCGTTACATTAAAAATTCATGTACAACTTATTGTCTAATTAGCAGTGGGCTTGTTTTTAGCCTTGCTTTCCAATACAAAAAAAAAGGAATTCCTCACCATTCACTGGCCTTTCATGCACTTTCCTTTCAGTTTTTTTTACACTATATATAAAAGCATACCTCACTGTTAATTAACAACACATAATGAAATCTAGAAATTATATATAGGCCTATCTTAATTTATAACATGCTGCACCATACAGATCTGATTTACCAACCGTATTTATGCCAGATTTTTATCTCCCTTAATTTGATTTGGTCTTGACCATGCAAATCACACCAAGGGCATGCAATTTCTAATGAGAATATCAATTGAACTGACAACCAGCCACTGTTTGCTTTCAATCATGATAATTGCAAGCGTGTGTCCAGCTACCTGCGAGTTTGAGATATGACTTTTCTGTCCTTAACCTCATAAACCTACGTATCTTGATGGCAAAATCATGTTGCATTTGCCATTGCGTGGTATTAACCATATATCTGGTACAACAATATAAACTCATTCAAAGGTACATTACATTTATATCACCACACACAATAAACATGTTTAGGTCAACCTAATTCTACAAAAAAAAAAAAAAAAATACAAGCTCAGATTAATTACTAAATATTTGAATTATTTTTAACTGATTTAAAAATTATATTTTATACTGGTATACCAATAAATAACCACTGCATGAAGTTCGCGTGATCAACCGTCTCCAAACGACCATAAATAACACTATATAATGATATGCACGATATGAAACCCATACACATGCAAACTGTATCCGTGAACCTTTAATGTGGTGTATAAAAAGCATAATATTCCGATTTTTGGTATATAATGTATATAAAATATCCCCCGCCCAAATCATTTTGATTATATATGGGATTATAGACGCACGAAGGGTTTGGGTTTTATAGAATTTGGCAATCCTGAATTGCATACCTGCAAAACCAGATTCTGGATATATGAGCTTGTTGTACTAATGCACTTAAGATTTGAACTCATATGACAATGTTGTTTGATTTAATGGATATTAAACCTTGCTTCACGTTGGTATCACTGACCCTGAGCCGATTAGAAACCGAGCATAATCCATGCTTGTTTTCTTGGCCTCTTGTTTTCTGATTCATATATGTGCTGGATTTGACACGAGGACGTCGGTTTTCATTTTTACATGCTAATCTACTGTTTACCAATTTCTTCTATCAATGACATCTATAACCAATTAACAGGACAATTTTTATAAACATAACCCTATAGTGAAAAATATCAATGTATGAGATTAACCCATTGCTTATGGGATTATGGAACATATCATTTTTATACCAATTAAAAACTATAAATCTTGTTGAGTAAATTTTCGTTGGCGAGAAGTCTCATAAAAAGTTATTATTAAGGGACTTGATATAGAATTCCATAATAATAAAATTCATTTGATTTTAGAGTCTCATATACAGTATAGTCTCATTAGTAAGTCACATTGGTCACATAAGAAAGTTGTATAATCTCATAGATTTTCTTTAGGAGACCCAATGAGATTTTGCATTTGCAGGTATGAGAAACAGTTGTTTATCAGGAGAAGCCTGTAGAAAAAAATCTTACATAACTTGCATGGTTGCTTGATGAAATTTGGAAAGGGTTATCAAATCACAGGTGAAACTTGGAAAGGGTCTTCTACCATTGTTTATTTGTTTCATTGTGGACTGTATAACCTCCCAATTTCATTATATATCCTCCTTTTTCTTCATATCCTTCCCACTTTCGTGTTCTGTATGCTACCTACAAGACATTAACACAAGACTTTACCTTATTTGTAATTGACACCTTTTGTAGGGCACATGTTGCATCGTTTTTAATTAACTATACATATTGCGTTAGAAAGGCCGGTATAATGCTAGTCCTTTCCCCCATTTAATTGTCGACATTGTCCCACCTTTAATTCCTCTTGGCAACTAGGACTATGGGTAGTCCGCTGACCGTAAAATCAGCAGACTGGAAAGTACATTTAAATTACACGAATGCATGTTTCTCCATCACGAGGTTGACCCGATGACAACCTCTGCTTCATTATAACATTGGGATGATGGGAAAAAATTCCTCTTTTATCATGGAAGATGCACACTCCAATGGCTGCCTCTCATCCATGAGTACAAACATCTTAGATTCTCTCATTAAAAATTCAAGAGGATTTGTAAAGGTAAGACCTGCACCCTGGAAAGACTTGAATAGTTAGGGAAAAGTGATTTAATTTTTAAAATACAGTTAGGAAAATTCCACATGGTGGCCTTGCATGATGGCCTCAGCAAGAACAAGGAACACGGATGTTTTAATTTACTGTCCCAGTGCTTGAAAATGAAAGCAATGTTAACTAATACGAATGAATTCAGTCTCAGGGACAAGTTTAAAATCGTGATTTAATGCATGTTACTTTATAGAGTAACTATAGTATGGGATTTGTTTTTATAGCTTTAAATACTAGTGAAATTGTGTTGTAAATTCATTTTAATGGCTAGAAATTCTTGCTTTATAGAGAACAAACAGTTTTCAAGGTGATTTAATCGTGGTTGCATACCAGTACCGCTATATAATCTTTTATAACAGGGTAAAACCTATAATTAAGTGCGTGACGCCATTGTCTTCTGTTGTTTGATAAAGTGAGAAATTGAAATCACAAACATGGGACGAGCTGATCTACATTTCCGTGAATCTTTAATGAGTTGAGATGACAAAACATTTATCATTAAACCTACACAAAACTTAGTTCAAATATTTTTTTGTTTTTTTGTTGCAAATTGCCTCCATCTGTTGACAATCTTAAAAATGAGTTTGATTTATATTGGATCATTTTCAAGAGAAAAACCTACGTGGGGCTAAGAAGTTTTTAATGGACATTTCTAGGTATGTTAGGTGACAATACATATAATATCTACATTATTTAGGGATTCCTAATGACTTTCAATTTGAACCAGTTTTGTCTAGGAACTCCTGCAAGATGCATTCTTTACATCTTGTGGTTTACAGTTCATATATTGAACCATTTTCTTAACCTTAGGTTAAGAAGTTTATAATTTAAGGATATCTTAGACCTGAAACACACCAACGTTGATGTAGATCAACTGATGTGGATCAAGAAAATTGTTGCGTGTTAATTCACACCGCAGAACTTAGTTAAACTGGTCACATGACCTAGTATACAGGGCACAGTATACTAGGTC